>APFE030765296.1:6857-107022 GCA_000404065.3 Pinus taeda
CCCCCCCCCCCCTCCTCCCCCTCCTAAGTATTGTCTTAGTTTCTAATAGACTATGGTCATGAATCTGATGAAGAAGAAACAAGTTCATAAAATAGCTAACAAAGGGAATTGGAAAGTTTAAAGCTAAGATTCCTTTTAAATGTTTTGAATGTGGAAGAATACGACACTATGCTTCTAAATGGCCTTATGAAAAATTGAATGATAATGATGATAAAGTGAATTTCAAGTCTAAGGATCATAATAAAAGATTAAATGCCAAGAAGAAAAGCTTCTAATCAAAGGAGTAAAGCGATTATGAGAGCAATGAAAGTGTGGTTGATGATGCAGCAAAGAATTATGATGTGGAAGGTGATGGTTACATGGAAAGCGAGGATGACATGGCAGGCCATCATGATTCCATATGGCATGTTGATCTAGCATTTTTTACTGGCCAATAGGAGTGAATTTCGGTGACACATGTCACCACTTACGGAGTGCCACATCGTAGTTGACATTGCCATAGGGGCATCCAATTACTCTTGATTCTAGGTCACATGGAATGGTTTTCAAACATTCTAAAGTATTAACCCCATGCCAAATTAACCCCTTCTTGCATATAAATATTCACCAAGTTTGAAAGGAATGGCAAGGGTTATCATTCAACATGTGAAGGCCTAACCTTCATGGTTTGAGGAAAGAGTTATATTATAGAGGTTGCAAGTTTGATTTAGTGTAGATCTTGTTATGATGTGATTGATAGTAGATGTGGCTCTCTATGATTGGTTTCTGTCATTTGACATGGCTCTTCATGCTTGGCACATATTTTTTGTAATTAGTCTATGGCTATTGATGTGGATTTTTGTGATTCGTCTCTGACAATTAACATATCTCTCTATGATTGGTCTCTGATAGCTGACACGACTCTCTATGGCTCTTTGTGATTGGTTTCTAAAAATTAAAAAAGATCTCTATGACTGGTATTTGACACTTGATGTGGCTCCTTGTGTCTAGTTTCTAGATGTTGACATAACTCTCTATGAGTGGCGCACGAGAGTTGGCGTGGCTCTCTCTGACTCTTTGTGATTTGTTTCTAGCTATTAAAATAAGTTTTTGTGATTGGTGCATGGTATTTAATGTGGCTCTTTGTGATTAGTTGTGGTAGTTGACATGGCTCTCTATAGTAATTGGCGTAACTCTCTGTAATTGGAGCAAAGGAGATGATGTACCTCTCTGTGATTGGTTGTGGTGGTTGATGTAGTTCTCTATGATTGGAGTGTGAGATTTTATGTAGCTCTTTGTGATTATTTGTGACAGCTGATGTGGCTCTCTATGCCAAATGATGTAGCTCCTTGTGATTGGTGTGTGGCATTTGATGTGGCACTTATGGCAATTGACATTGATCTCCCTGATTGTTGGATTAGGTTCCCTATATTTTATCATTTTAGTTCTCGCTCTTTGGGTTATTCATATGCTCTTCTTAGGATTTCTATATAGTTTATTTTTCATGCTGCCTAAGACTATGCAGTTCTAAAGGCTACACAATTTGGTTCTTATTGTTACTTTTCCCATCCTAAGAAAACACTATTTTGAAATTCTTAGGTTTTAGACTGCTTGTTGAAGCTAATTTTGTTAATTATTGACTCTATATTTATTATTTTTGGTTTGATTTCCACAATAAAAATTCAAAAATAATAAAATCAATATACATAATGTAAATATTTAATATTCCAATACAAATTCAGCTAAAAAATACAATATAAAATAATGAATATACCAATTATAATAAAATGTTAAATAATATTAAATATTAATATTTAATAAAAATAGTAATTATAATATAATGAAAAAAATAATAGTAATCATTGACATTAAATATTACTAAAACTAATAATAAAATCCAGTAACCATATTAATAACTAAGTTAATAAATAATAGAACTAGTAAAATGTTTAGAATAAGAATATGTTAATAATATAGCATAGCGAAAAGAGAATGAAAGGAAGGAAAACGAAAAAAAAACGGGGAATGGAAACACAAGAAAAGATGCAGGATACAAAAGAAAAAGGAGGTAGGAAGTCAGGGTTCAAGTCAGATTACTAGAAGTAACATTACCTTAATTCTAAAAAGGTTAATGAGAAGTATTATCTATCCCTATATGGGTTTCATACCTTAATTGTAAAAAGGTTAATGATAAGTATTATATATCCCTGAATGGGTTTCACTATGATTGAATCGCTAAGGAGTCACCAATTCATACTAACAACTTTTAAAAGTGGGTATAAAAAAAATCCATTTAATTATAGCGATTGTATAATTATCTCCCTTTTAGCATGGTTATACACATTTATTTGTAAAAGAAGATGATTAAATGGTTAGAAATTCATGAAAAAATAAATAAAGGCAAAGCTAAATTTATGGGCTATTATCTAAACATGAACTATCTTTTTATGCTTATAATTATTGTGGAGGAGTGTTATTACAATAAAATTAATTTTGTATGTTATGTTGTAGATTTTAAGAACTCTTTGACATGGTGTTCAAGGTTAATTTTTGGAATAGGTTAGAAAAGCCAAAAAAAAAAATTAAGCTGAAAATTGTGATAATAAGGTTGTATGAGAATGTTATTGCAAAGTTTAGAAACATTAAGAACTATATAAAATAAATTAATTTTAGTATAGGAGTTAAGGAAGGTTGTCCCCTATCCCCTGCCATTTTTGGCATATGCATTGATAAGTTAGATGGTTGTTTGGAAGATGCATGTTGTGTTTCTTTCGTTGGCATGGCTATAATCACCATCGTTTATATTTGCACCAAATATATTCTTTTTATGGTGAGGGGAGGGGTCTCTAATGATCTTGACAAGAAATTAAGAATCCAAAAATATTTCTACTCAAGTGTAGGTATGAATGTTAGCACTAAGAAAATGAAGCTTATGATATTTGCATACAGAAAGGTCACTTTCTTTAATTCATATATGACAACAAAAAATTGGATAAAGTGACTTCATACAAATAATATCTTGGACTTTTTCTTCATCACAAGCTTATTTAAAACCATAAATTTGAGAAAAAGAAAAATGGAGGGTGGGAATTTTATTATTGACTTGAAAGCAATTGTAAATGAGTAGATCCTTTACTATGGGAATAAACTCCTCTTTATAAACCTGCCACTCTTGTTATTTTTGGGTTGCAATATCTTTAGAAATTTGTGGGAAAATATATAGAAAATCCAAAAGTGTTTTATACATTGTAATATAAAAATTAAATGAAATACGCTATTCCATCCTCCTAATTTAGGTGATTTTCCCCCATTGAGAGCATGCCTATGACTAGGCACATAATGTCCAAGAACAAGATAAACAACAGGGAAGATTAGAGGTTTTCCAAGATTGTTTCAACCTCCAATAAAAATCGTCTATGGAAGTGGGGGTGGTATAAAGATTCCAAGTATTTTCTAAATCACTAGGAAAAGAAGGAAGATGTCACAATTCTAAATTATAGTAAATATTAAAAAATATTACTTTTAAATTTAAGAAGAAAAAGACGATTAAAAAAATAGAGGATAAAAGAAGATTAATATACTTTAAGGAGCTTATTAACCCTAATGTAAAATATTGAAAGCATCCCTATGTTTTAACTAGTGTAAAAGAAAACAATATTGTTAAAATAAGAATAAACTCTCATAAGCTCCACAGTAAAACAAGTGCTCCAAGATAGCTTAGTCCATGCCAGTCAAGTTATAAATTATTCTTTGGAACAAATGGAATAAAAAATTATAACCTATATTGTTCAATGCTAAATTAATAGTGGTCTATGCAAATCAAATCTTATGGTCTTGCTTTGTTCCTGTCCAAGCACTTGCATAAATTTTGGTGGGTAGTAACCATTGGTAAGTACATTTATTTGCATCTTATTCATATCCATTTTTATCCAAAGTCTTGCTTAAATTATGGTGGGATGTAACTAATGGTAAATATGTTATTTACTCGAGTATGAATTATTTTCATGGATTTATTGCAACGATATCCATAAATTATTGTGAGAAAATTATCCACGTGATATTGTATTATACAAAAGCAACAATAAGACCTTCCACTCAGGTCAAATGTTTAAATAATAATTTTTTAATAATATTGAAAAATAAATATTCATTTTTCAAAGTTAAATATTATAAGTTGCATTGGTTAATTCTAAATTAATAATGGTCAACAAAAAAATCGCTTTCAGAGGACTAATAAAACATGAATACTATGTGTGGAACCAGAAGCTTGATTATGAAAGTGTACTCTTCAGATGTCGATCGTGGTTTGAGACGGGGCATCTAGCCAAAAATTGCCCAAAAGCCTCTGAGAAAAATTTTGCTAGAAAAAACCACCACAGATCTACATGGTGGGAAGGAGCACAAAAAGAACACTACACTGTCATCAAAGAAGAAGAATATTCTAGAGAAAATGAGTCACAAGAAATCAAGGAAGAAGGAAACAACTCTCAAAACAAGCAAGGAGAAAGCCCGCCCCAACAAATCAACAGTTATGAGGATTTGAATACCGCGGAAAATAAATCTTCATTTAACAGCAAAGCAGATCTCCTAAACCAAACTTCTTCTCTGACTATTCTCAAAAGAACGAACACAATAGATCGCGAAGCTAAGACACCAATGTCCCAAGAACCAAAAGAGATGAAGGAGATGCAAGACAAAGGAAGTTGGAAGACTGTAGAAAAAATAAAGAAAGCTACAACACCAATCTCGCCAAGAAAGACGAGGAGCCAGACAAGTAAAAATTAAGAAAATTGTAGGTCCGATAGACCAATTTGGTCTTAGTGGATGTTAACCATCATCATCATCATCATCATCAAGAACTAAAATCAAAACATAGCAACACATCGTAGTAGAAATTGAACCCCTAATACGTGTGCACATCAATTTCGTAAAAAAGACAACCAGAGGTAAAAGGGTGATGTGCCATCTTAATCATGTATATAAGGTGGGAAGTGTGCTATAATGCCATGTGTTATATCATATGATATATGTCCAACAACTATATGATATCAAAAGGATTCATATAGCATGAGTAAGTTATCAAACCATATATGCCTAACATAAATAACTAAGGTGCTTTGGTTAAACATCAAAAACTCAAATGGAGAATCACCTTTATTCTAACAAGAGGAGATGTATAGCATGTAGCATGAAGAAAAAGGAAAACTTATTAGAAAGAGATGTTAAGGACCATGAAATGTGCAAGGGAGTAGGAAAATACAAGAAATAAGCCATGTATTTCCCAATTGGAGAGTGATTATTGTATACTGTTTTTTTTGTACATAAATTTAGATACATGAAAATTGTGTGTAACACATATGAAAATTATGGTCTTGAAACTAGTAAGTTCACAAATCCATAATATTGTAAGTTTATTGGCATTATCATAATCATTGTCATCATATTCATTATCATCATCAACATCACCATCCTTTTTATTGTTATTGTCATCATTAACATTATCATCATAATCATCATTCATGTCATCATCATCATCTTCATCATTGTCATCGTCATGATTATTGACATTGTCGTTAATTGTTCATAATTATCGATGTCATAATAAATATCATCAACCGAAATATTGTGATGAGTGTTAGAAAATGGTTGTTTAGGACACATGTGATATATGCATGAGAAATAACAACACTATAGACGATGATGATGATGACTATCATCGCTACCATCATGATATTCATTATCATTCTCATCATCCCCATCATAATCATTAATTTAATTATATCATCATTGTTGTCATAGTTGTCATTAAAATCATCATCATTCATGCCATTATTGTTGTGGATGATGACTTAGATGACAATCATAATAATGATGATCATATGATGGTGACTTTGACGATAATAATTATGATTATGATAATGACAATATTTAAAATTTGGGAAGATCTTCCATGGTCATTACCCTGTTATCATCATAATCATTGTCATCATCATCATCATCATCATCATCATCATCATCATCATCATTGTCATTGTAACCACCATTGTATTTATCATCATTTTCATTATCATCATAATCACCATTCATGGCATCATCTTCATCTTCGTTATCATATTCATAATGGTTATTGGAATTGTCATAAGTTGTTAATAAATGTAAATGTCATAAGAAATGTCATCAATACAAAAAATTTGATGAGTAATGGAAAATGGATGCAAAAGCAGACACAAAAATGGGTGGAACAGGCGACGTAAAAATGGTTACAAAATTCGATGCAAAAATAGATGCAATATTCAATAAATATCTGGACAAAAAATATGATGAAAATGTGGATGCAAAAGTGGAATCAAACATGGGTGCAATAGTAGGTGAAAAACTTGGTGAAAATTGTGATGAAGCAATTGACACAAAAAAGGACACAAACTTGCATGCAACAGGAAGGCAAACTTGGATGTAAAATAAGATGCAAAAAATGATGTAAAAATGGATGCAAACATGGGTGCAACAATGGGCACAAAATTATATAAAAAAAATTTATGCAATAGAAGTAGGTGCAAAAGTACATGTAAAATTAGACACAAAACTTGATCCAAAACTTGTTGTAAAAGTAGATGAAAAAGGGGATGCAAAAACATAAAAAATATTTTATGCAAACTTGGACACAAAAGAGGATGCAAATGTGGATGAAAATGTGGATGCAAAAGTAGAACCAAATGTGGTTACAATGCTAGTCACAAAAAATGGCACAAATTGTGGAGCAACAAAAGTGAATGCAAAAGTAGATGTAATAGTAGACAAAAAAAAGATGCAAAAAAGGAATCAAAAGTGGATGCAAACATGGGTGAAACAATGGACACACAATTTGATGCAAAAATAGATGCAATGAAGGTAGATGCAAAAGTAGATACAAACAAGACACAAAATTTGATGCATAAACCCGACACAAAAGTGGATGAAAAAAAAGATGCAACATTTGATGCAAATTTGGATGTAAAAGAGGATGCAAATGTGGATGCAAAAGTGGAAGATAATGTTGGTACAATAGTATGTGCCAAACATGGTGAAAATTCTTACACAACAAAAGTGGATGCAATGATAGAAGAAAAAAAGGAAGTAAATTTTGATGCAAAATAAGATGCAAAAAGAATGAAACAATGGATGTAAACATAGGAGCAATATTTAATCCAAAATCGGATGAAAAATTGGATGCAACAGAAGTCGATGCAAAAGTAGATGCAAAACTAGATGCAAATTTGGATACAGAAAAGGATGTAAAAATAGATGCAAAAGTAAATGTAAACTTAGATGCTAATAAGGATGCAAATGTGGATGCAAAATTAGAAGCAAAAGTGGGTTCAAAGGTAGGTGCCAAACTAGGCACAAATTCTTGGATAACAAAAGTGGATGCAATAGAGGATTAAAATGTGGATTCAAAACAAGATACAAGTGTGGATGCAACAAAAGTAGATGCAAATATAGATGGAAAACTAGGCACAAACATCGATGCAAAACTTGGCGCAAAGGGGGATGGAAAACGTGATGCAAAAGAAGAAGAAAATAATGATGCCAAAGAGGATTCAAAAAATGATACAAAAGTTGATGCAAGTGTAGGCCCAAAGAAGTGGATGCAATAGAGGATGAAAAAGTAGGTGAAACAAAAATAGGTGCCAAACTTGACGCAAACCCTGGCACAAAACTTGGTGCAAAGGATGGCGTAAAACTTGGTGCAAAACCTGGTGCAACACTTGGTGCTAAACATGGTGCAAGGCTTGGTACAAATATTGGTACAAATTTTGCATCATGTTTTGCACCATATCTGATAAATGGGTGCAAATAGAACCAATAATGGGCTCCATATGAAAAGAATGAAGCAAAAAGGGATGTTAATGACAAGTTTTTTTTTGTAGTGCTCGATGATTAGACTTTGTCCATGAAAAGAGGCGATAAGTAGACACTTTGGCCAATGTCATAACATTTGTCAGTCATTCTATACACTTAACAAAATCTATGGAAATGATAGAAATCACTACATAGGTTGGTTCGAGCCATTCGACATTCCAGATATTTGAAGGCTATGGAGACCTGATATTTTTTGTGCCTGCTACCATTGCATCTAAGAGAAATTCAGAGTTGTTAATTCTATCCCAGGTGTCATGCTAGGTGAAGCCAAGGGCAGGTATTGTTGACAGTGACGTAGTCAAGCAAGAAATTCAACAACTAGACAAACAAATCAGAGAGACCATAGAGGAGATAAAACCCAAAGACTCAGGAATATAGGCCCTTGACATTAAGGATACATTTACAGGGCAGGAGAATATAATGACAACTGGTGCAAAATTGGCATTATTCTCAAAAGAATCTCAATCGATTTATACCTCAGTAGTTAAAGATATGATTCACACGGATGGTCCCTGATTTATCTCTGTTGCTGACTTCGATACAAATGTTTTAAACCTTATAGACATCCAACCTTATATTCAGGAAAACTAATAGATGTTGCACATTGGCACCTCTTCATTCACTATCAACTTGGGAAGAGTGTTGGGCATGGATGTCATCAACTTGCATTGACAAAAAAGTGAAATTGTGGCCCAATGATTACTTGATGCAGTCGTCAATAACTGGAAAATGCAAGAGAGGTTAGAAAAGGTGTCAGAATAGCTACAAGTTGCATACATGGCATGAAAGAAAAAACTAATCAAATAAAAGAGCTAGAAGGTATACTCATTCGACAATCAGGCCAACTAAAAGATACAACACCTATCAAAAATTTGCTAGAGTATAAGGAGATAGAGATCAAAGCCCTTCAATCCATTCTTAATATTCTTTAACATGATCCACACATTCTAATTTAGAATTGAAAGAGGAAGGAAGAGGTTGAATCCTCCCTCTAGTAGATGGAAGTGGCCTCATGTGTCAAGGAATATGAATGGCAAGATGATCTTAAGAAGATAGAGTTTTTTACACAGAATATTGCTGGAAAGAAGAACATTATCCAAAGTTATTGGAAAAATGTAAGGTTTTGATTGATAAAACTATTGATTCTTCCCCAACATCAGTGATTGAATATTTTAAACTAATAGATGTTAAATTAACTCAACTAGAGCAGGAGCTAAACTTGGCCCAAGAAGGGAAAGGAAGAGTTGAACATAGGGAAGTCAGTTTAGTAGAATGAAAGAATGCATAAATCGAATAGATGCAATATTCCTTGAAGAACGAGCATAATGAAGTAAAGTCCATTCAGGAAGCGCTTCAAATTTTAGTACTCGGAAGGAAAATATTTTTACACACCAAGGATGATATATGGAGAGAGATATGGGAGAAAATTTCCACAGATAAACCCTATGTAGATATCCTTTCACACTGAGAGAAGGGCATAATGAAGAAAGCAAACCTAGAGGAAAAATGAACTACCACAAAACTCGATGAAAGACTAAAGGATGTCAATTCCCTCATCGACCTCATCAATACCTTGGAATATAAGAGCTTTTCAGAAGTAGTGCTTCCTTTTAGGGACGATTGTATTATTTCCCTCTGTCTGCTAAGAGAGAAAAAGGCAACCATCAAAGTAGTGCAAGAAGAATTTAACAAGGCCTTGAAATAAATGAATTATTTACAAACTAACTAGAATTATGTTGGCATGTTTGGCATGCCTTCATTATGGGGAAATGACAATTGGATGGTATCTTGGGGAAATTTATACAAGCAACTGAAGAACATAGAGTGAGAGTTGGGATGTTTGGCTATGTAGGGTAACAAGTAAATCTCTTCATATATAGTGGTAAACAAGCTCTATACAGATTTTACCATCTTCGGTGAGATTGATAAAATCATACAAATCTTTCCAACTACATGATATTAAATTAGGTCTCATCTAGTAGTTGTAATTACTGAGTATAAGAAAGTGCCCTCGTTGTCTGCTTTGGATTGGGAAAAATTCACTAAGTTGAAGAGACACTTTGAATGATATACTATGAGGGAGTAGGTCTCCTCCATGTTGCAAGCTATCCACCTCATGCAGTCGCTGAAATTAGTGATGGAACAAACATATGATTGGAGTGAAATCCCCCTAATTACCACGCAAGCACAAGATGTCAAGATGTGTTGGGCTCACTCATCTCTCCTACATGCTTGGAAAATAAAATCAAGTCATCAAAACCATGAAGGTGACACCATGAATAGTCATTCCATTCAAAATTACTTTATCTAATTTTTATTTTAAATTTGAATAATTTACTCTTTAGACAATTTCTAAATAGTTACCTTTAAATTCTGATTTAAAACCTTGTTTTCCATTATGGGGTGGTGGTTTACAGAACTGAAACCTTTCCTACTATTACTGAACTCCCTATACATGTTACACTATTTTGATTTTCATCTCTAAAATTGATCTTTGCATTTCGAGGAAGATTTGTGTGTCTATGTATTGTTAGTCCTTGTTTTCTCTTTCATAAACTAGTTAGAGGCTTGTCCTTATCTAGAAATTTACACATTTAGCTCTAAAGTTCCAATATATATATTATTGAATGTAGGGCTGAATGACCTTTCTTGATTACTGTTTATTGAAAGTATTTATTTGATTTAGTGATGGTTACTATTTTACATTAGAAATTGTGAACATGTTATATTATTAGCTTTGTCTTATGTTATGACAGTAGCATTTCAGAAAACATAAAGTTTTACTTTGTCCATGTCAATTTAGTTTCACTATTTACGATTAAGGAGATCTATATACAAATATTCATAGTGGAATTAGAAGAATGTATCTACCTGTTGCATATGTCTTATCTAATACTGAAACGTTTGGTATTTTGTAGTTTTTATCTTACTTTCATTTTTATTGTTTTTATTTTCTTTTTCCAAACTCTTAACCTAGCCCTTTCTCATTTCATGTATCAGGTTCTTTGACTTGCTAGGATCATATTATGAGATTATTATTGATAAAATTGTTATAATTCACTTATGTTAATGCCTTACCTTACTAGAAAGAATAATTATATATCTAACCTTATAAATTATTTGTTTATCGAAAATTAAATAATTGATGATCAAGGATACCCTCTGTGATGCATAGGAAGTCAGCCACAACACCTAAAGCAGGAGGACTCTTTAGTCCTTAGTGAATTCATATTCATTTTATTTATATGTGGTGATGATTTGTGTACAAATAGGCTATGTGGACAATTAGGATTATTTTGTATCGATCCAAAAGTGTATTGAGATTCACAAACCCTAATTTGTCCTAAATTCATTTCTCCTTCTCATTTCCACCTACAATAGTATTGGAGGTGTCTTCCAGTGCAATCTTAGCGAGGTTTCACTTCCCAATGCTAGTGCCTAGATGAAATCATGGAAACGCTTAGCCTCGTGGTGAAATAATGGAGTTGTGTTAGCTACACTTAACCCTCTCAGCTTATTTTGTTATGTTCCTTTCCTTATTTATCCTTATCAATCCTCATGTGGTAATGTTCAGTTATTGTCGTACCTTTTGTTGCAAGTTTAATAATATGGCAACAGAGTAATAGACTTGGTTGAGGAAAATTTTCCCCGGTTCCTTCCTCATGTGAGGTTCTAGATTTTCTTACCTATTCCCCTATCAAGGAAGCAATATATTTTTATTTCTTGTTTGATTCCCTACAAGAAAAAGACACATCCTCATATTATTCCATTGTTTCATTCACAAGAGGGGAGACAACTCATTGTTCTATAGGTAACCCATGATGGAAGGAGTTGTTCTCGCATTCTTAGTGGTTTTTTCTGGCTGCGAGAATTCTTCCAAGAAAATACTGGCCTTGCCTTTGATTTAGTCTGAGTCATTGGTTTCATTATCTTTGAGTATAATTTTCCTTTCTAACCACCATCCTATCGTTATGTAAAGGAGTGGAAACAAATCTAGTGCCCAACTGACTCACATAAATATTGTCTATTTCTCAATGCCTAGGGTTTTAAATTATTCCTTTTAGTCATCGTTTATTTTTCGTATTTTTTCATTAACTAATTCAATCTATATTTTTAATTTCTTTTCCAGGTATGCCTGTTACACCCTTGGTATCCCTTGGTTGACTACATGTAACGATTTCGACAATTGCTAACTCACATTACCCCTCTCTAGGTTGGTGATCTATGGTTTCCCCTAGAGGAATCTTCTTGGGTAATAAGCCATGCCATCATGTGGTTTGGGGAAATCAAACACTAGTTGGAGTTATCGAGTCTACGAAAGATGTTTTCTTCTATTTCATAAGGGGTTTTTATTTCTATGTTCCTGAGTAATGGTTGCATTGAAGGGAAACTGAGAAATGTGTTGCGTACTCCAGAATGAGGTTTTACTCTTGGAATGACCATGATAATTAATTTTTAGGCATTGTAGCCCAATAGGGTGAATCTATGGAACTTCTTTTTGCTTTAAGTCTACCTTTATGTTGGGTGTGTGTTATATTCTTAATGGGAGTTACAGGGCTAGACCAAAGCTAATCTCTCCTGTGGCCCCGTATGGAAAGAAAACAAAAAGTGGGAGAATGTTGAGTGTGTGTTATATTATTTCGACAACTAGCCTAAGTAGTGAAGCTGAGGGATTAGAGGGGGAATGACTAGCCCCCCCTTCATTGCAGCGGTTGAAGTGGAGGGGTGATAGTGGTGGTGACAAGACCCCTTATAGAGGAGTTTGAAGGGGGTGGTATCCCCCCTCTATGGGATCTGGAGCAATGCCATGGGGAAATAATTTTTAGACCCTATATTAGGTGGGCGGACCCATCTATGATCTTGTGGATGGATTTCACACATGTTTTTTGGCATGATGTTTCTTTTGCCATGTTATTTTGTAGATCAAGTCAAGGGAACTATGGTTATGTTCAAATCAAGAGTTAATGGATTGGGGTATATGGATTCTTCACCACTTATATATAAGTATTTTAGCATTGAAAATAATATAATGAAAAATCAATCTAGTAGTCCTGGTTTTGGGATCCACAAGAAAATCTCTATGTATATATGTTTTATGTTTTATGCCCTTGTCATTGTTTATTTTATGTTTTTTATAATTTGTATGTAGGTAATTTTTGTACAAGGTTAAAACCTACAATTCTTTCCATGACTAGCAGCATGGGCCTTGAGGAATTTTTTTTTTGGACCCTATATTAGGTGGACATAACTACTTATGGTTTTGTGCATTGATTTTGCACATGGTTTTGGACATGATGGTTTTCTTCCCATTGTATTTTGTAGATCTTTTTAAGGGAACTACAATTATGTTCTAATCCATGCTTAATGGATTGGGGTTTATGAATTTTTCTTTATGTATATATATGTGTTGTAACATTGAAAGGAATATAATGAAAAATCAATCTAGTAGTCCCAGTGTTGGGATCTAGGGGAAAATTTCTCTGTATTTGTTTTCTGTTTCTAACCATGGTATATTTTCTAATTTTTAAGAATTTTCTTGCAAGTAATTTATGTACTCACCATTGTAAATTTTCTACTTTTTAAGAATTTGCTTGCAAGTAATTTATGTACAGGGTTAAAGCCTACATATTTGTTTTTGTTTTTTTTTTTATCATAATGGTATATTTTCGAGAGTGAAAACCAGGGTTATTGATATTCACTTTAACTGTACTTCAATATTATATATAATATATATATTATATATATAATATAATATATATATATATAAGTCATCATTACATTTTCTATCCATTTATGTTAGACTTATGGCAATAATTGTTTAATGGCAGCAAATGTTAATAGTTCTATTGATAGTGGTATAATTGTTAATTTTTAATAAGTTGGATAGTTCACTTACCACCAATGCTTCTTGATGTCTAATTCTTCTTGTGTGTTATGGAAATATAATAGGTCATGGTTGTCTCTTTATATGATTTACATATAATAAATTCAAGTAAACGAGTACCAGTAGCTTTTTAAATGGGAATATCATTATTTTACTCTTGCTTCTTCCAATTTCGAATTATTGTATATATAATTGTGATTACTTGTGTAATTTTTTTCTCCTTTCTACTGATTAAAGAATAATATACCTTGTCATAGTTTCTACACTTATTACGTGTTAGTGGGTAGATCAGGGTATGGTTTCACATTAAATCTTTGAAATTTAAGACTTATGAGTTCGCTATAATTACAACATTTAAAGGTTTTCTTGAGGGCCCCTACTCATTGCACCTAGTGGTTGATAATATTATTTTCTAAGAACAAAAGTAACCCTTTTATCATAACTTGACCTTATTACTCTTATCTTTAGTCTTCTACTTAGATTGCAGGTAGTGAATAATATGTTGTTCAGTAATTACTTTCGGTCTAAGATGCCTATCATAGGGTAGTTACTTTGGGTCTAAACTATCTATTGTAGGATAATTTGTAGTTTTGATATTCATATTAATAATCCGGCACTGCATCCTTCATGAGCTTCTATTCTCTCTAGGCATAGTGTGTTGGGTTTTATTGTAAATCCCCTTCGTTGTGTTCCAATCGAATCCTCCCATTTCTCCTGGAATTTATCTCCATAAGGAATTTGTATGCTACCATGACCAACTCGATTTACTACCCCATAATCTACAACCACCATAATAGTTTATCACAAGCGCACTATTGAATTGTCAATTGTCGTGTTATGCTTTTCTCGAGAATGGTTTCCTTTTAATTTCATCTTATCTACGATGTGTTATGTTCTTTAACTAGATCTGAGTGTCAAGGTATATACCAAAGAAAATTTGGTGTAATAAATTGGGCTCAATAACTTACTAAAATGTCCACACGTTCATTCATCTGGAACTATCAGGAATATCTCCATCCTTCCATGTAAGGGATCTACTCACTGAGAGATGACTCACAATAACACGATTTCACATATTGAGTCCATATATTATTCTATCATCATGGAACATTACACACTTTATTTTTAAATGCATATAGACATAAAAACTATACATATAATAATCATTGAAATTTCCTCCATTGCGCAAATTCATTTAACTATGCTTGCACCCCAGATCTATATTAATAGTAATCAACAAAGGAGATTCATTTAACTATGCACACACCCTAAATCTATATTAATAGAAATCAATAAAATTCTAGCCCTTTATTTATTCATCAGATTTACTAAATACAAAATTATTACTTCAGAAATAAAGGAAATTTCTAACCGATTGTTGTCTTGAAAATTCACATGAGAAAAGAGTTTCCACCTGACCTTCAACTGAATCCTTTAGTTTGTGCAAGATGAGATGTACTTGCTTGCAATCAAGAACCTCTTGTGATTTCAATTAATATTTTATACATTATTTCTCAATCATATTTTTCTTTAGTGGTTTTCATGTGTATGCCAGCCCACTAGCATAGGTTTTTTTTGTTCCTTTACTTTAAAGACTTCTTTTATCGCCCAGAGTATTTTATTCTCCCTTACTAATTTTTGACAACTAAGTTATTTAAGGGAAAAATGAGCTTCATCTTATCCACCACATGGGGCAAAGAATTTGTTACTCTAGTGTTTCTTTGCCAAACAATTTCCAGTTTCTATTTTATTAATAAAAATTCATTTATTACATCATCATATTCTATTGTTTATTCAAGTCAAATCCACTATGACTTTCTAAACTCAAAAAATATTTATGTAGAAACACAGGGATAATACATGCAGATAGGTTGCGTTCCACTTATTCAAGTGGGCTTCTCTCACCAAATAACATCATGCCGATATCATGTTTTCATTGCATTATCTACAACAATAAATTGTGTGGTAATAAGTGTTCAACAAATTTAACTTGAGAAACATTAATTTCTTGATTCACCAAATTGTCATCATCAAGTTTTGTTGGTAGATTCACCAAATCTTTGTCAACTTATGGTTGTGCACACTATTCATGAGCATCTATGTACCCCTTCTCTACTTCTTGTGAAAAACATTCATAGAGACCATGCACTTGTGGGTGAACATAGTGGGATTCAACAAACTTTTCATCTCATTGTACATCTACTGCTATAGATCCACCTTCCTCTTCAACTTCAATGCTCCTGCTTACACCAAAACACCTTTCAAGGGTATCCTAGGCCTCCTTGAATGTCTTGGGATCTCAAATCACAGTAATAATGATGTCATCTAAAAATTATTTTATGAATTTCAATGCAAACACATCCTTTTACATTTTCACTTCTTACTCTTCCAAATAAGCTTCGTACATCTCTAGTTGTTTCTTCGACATTCTGATGCAAGAGCATCCAATTAGGGAGGCAACAACTAGACATGGTATTTCAAGAGTTTTTTTTTTATTTATTTAATTTACTTTTCAGTTTACTTTTATTGTTATTTATTTTCAAGAAGGCTGTCACAGCCAATGTCGTTACCTTTTATTTTTTAAAGTAAATAGATTAGGGAACAGCCCTAAATAAATTAATACTTAAATAACAACAAAAGGGAATGTAATTGCAAATGGCAACTGCAGGTAGTTCCTTAACTGAATGAGGCTACCAGCAGCTTAAATACACAATAAAAAGATGAAGAGAGGGTTGCTGCCAACAAAAGGAGGATAAAAACCAGAGAATGCAGACTCTGACAGAGTATTTTAAACTGTAAAGAGAAGCATTTCATATATCAAATAGTTGTTATTATGAATGACTATAATCTGTTACTGTGCATGAAATTAACTACTTGATTTATGGACTGTTAACAAGATTGTGAATCACATCGAAGAAACTAAAGAAACAGAGATGGGACCACGCTCAACAACCAGAGCCGAACTACACAAAAATTGCATTCAATTCACAACCAAAATCTCAGCAGTGCCACAAACACCAACGACCTACTAATGACCTAGAACTTTCGTCAGACAGATAGAACTGAGGACCAACAAAAACGAGACTTCATCTCTACAAAAACAACCTACAAGACTATATAAGATAGACAGGCAGGACCCTACCCAGTTCAAGTGGACACCGGACCAGAAGAGCGAAGAAACAATAACTTTCAAGGACCAAACCATTGCCACCACCACAAAGGAGTGAATTACCTACACAATCAAGAGACAATGATTAGAGAGACAACATAACCATTTATATGGAGAATAAACTGAGAGAAGGGTAATGATAAGTACCCTGAAGGTTACCTGAAGTGGAGAGAAGGTTCCATAGTCGAACCAAGGACCACAGCATTCGAGCCACGGCTACAGAGCCATCAAACCCCAACTGCTCACAAGGAGCGGAATTGTTAGCAAGAGAAAATCAATGAGTGTTGGGTAGCAGAAGCCCTGTGCAATGGTCATGGGGCACAAAGCCTGAAATATTGGGTAAAGATAAGGTAAGGAATTCGTGGGATGCGCGGAGAGCGATTTGTAATAAGTTGAGTCAAAGGGTAGTCTGCCTAAAAATAATGTAAGGAAATGTAAGTTGAGTCGACCTACCCATGGATCTTGGTCCATGGAAATGTATAAATAGGGCGAGGCTCTATGAGTAGAGGTAGCTTTTTGGCATGTAATCTTAGATCTATTATGTAATGGGTTTTTGAGAAGAAAAGTCTTGAAGCACTTGTAAGTCTAAGGCAAGGGTATTGGGTAGTAGATAGAGGCTTTGCAGCTGTATGTACAGAGGCCTGGAAGAGTCTACAGCTATGTGCATGGACCTCTGCAGCTCAATGCCCATGATGGATCTAGATGTATTGGTGAAGAAAGTGAATACAAATAAGTTGATTCTGAAATTCTGTGTTAAATCTGAATTATCACGGATCTCGTTAATGTATGGTTAATATAACTATTTTATCTATGTGTGTATTCTCATGTTATGAATATATGTGAATAAGTATCAAGGGGTATTCTGGGACTGGATCTGTGTGAAGCAGAGTGGCGCGAAGCCATGAAACAGTGTACGAAACCTCCAGACCACATCAAGACATCCCAAGGGTGCAGAAACCTAGTTCCAGCACCCTCCCCTGCTACCTTGGGTGAGACCTCAGTCTACGCTCCATGGGATATTGCCGAAAGGGTTGGTAGCTGCGGGATTTTTTTGGCTAAATAATTCTTTCGAACCTGGGTCAGGACCGTATAAGCCAACAAATGGATCCATTGCTGGGACCGAGATCTGCCTAAGGGGTGTTTGATGTTGGAACACTAGAACCCTACAAAGAAAGAGCTTGAAGAGTGGTTGGATCTGAAGCTCCACGAGTTCATGATTCAGGAAAACAGAAATCCGCAGATATCAGAGGAATATTGGTTGGACCACTATATATACACAAATATCCACAAGGTCTTCTTTGTGACATTTCTGGTAGAGCTTTACAAGTGGATTGTGAGGTTAGCTAACAGTGTGGGAAGGTGCAGATTAGATCAACCTATTGTGTGGACTCTAGAACTGGTGCATAGGCTAGAAGCCACCAAAGATAAAATTGCATGCACAGTAGATCATTGGCTGGATCAGGTAATAGGAGGATTTATGACTGAGTTTGCGATAGATACAACTGTGAGTTATAGTGAAGCATAAAGGTGATTTCTCCAAGGACCGCAGTGTAAGTATATCAAATCATTAAATAATTGGATTAAGATGTTGTTGTGT
The DNA here is from genome assembly GCA_000404065.3 of Pinus taeda. NCBI lineage: Eukaryota > Viridiplantae > Streptophyta > Pinopsida > Pinales > Pinaceae > Pinus > Pinus taeda. The sequence goes on from APFE030765296.1 coordinate 25,386, forward strand.
GAAAAACAGATTATGCACATTTATTGATATCTGGAGTAAGGCGGAGCAGAAGAGGTTACCTTGGAACAGGAGGGGCGGAGAATAGTCCTCTGATTTCTATTTCACGGGAAAGTGAGGAGGAGATCATGAGGATCTCACCAAGAAGTGCAGTCCGGTTGATCAAGGAGTGCTTCCCATTGATACCACGTTTGTCTACACCACCACCCACTTCACCTACATCAAATCCATCCACACCAACACCAACCCCATATCCAACCCCACCACCACCAAAAGTTGGGATGGCGAGCGTAGTAAAGTTGCCGATATTTAAGGGTGTAGGAAATGAGGAACCATGCTAGTTTTAGTTTGTGATAAAGTCTATGTGGGATGCTCAAGGCATAACAGATGAAAACATAAAAAAGGCTACCCTAATTAGTGCATTGTAGGACTGTGCATTGATGTGGTACATAAAATACTCGACCGATCATCCGGAAGAGGGAATAGTAGCAATCCAGGAGGCACTAAACAAAGAGTTTGGCCGAAAAAAATCGGAAACATAGTCGGTTATTGGGTTCAAGGAGATCGCAATGTTGCCTAGTGAAACTTTGTGGGATTTGGACCAAAGGTTAAAAAGCACTATTCGCGAGGCTAACATGACATTGATGGATGTGCAGCACTGCACGTGGTTTGTGGTGTCGTTGACACCACATCTAAGGACGACTTTTTCACAACAAAAGATCTCAACCCAAGCCGAATTGCTGGAGACAGTAATGAGGTTGCACAAAACCCCATTACTAGATCCAGCGTTCGGAGTTCAGCAAATCCACACGCAACTACAAACCCTGAGTTTATAAATGCAAAGCTTGAAGCAGGAAAGGGTGCCCCGACCAGAGGCACGTCTAGAGGTAGGTTGTATTAAATGCAAGAGTGAATGGCATGATAAGGACCACTTCCTTGTCTTCGCGAACTATCTAGCAGCGGGTGGGGGAAATGCCATTAAAAATGGAGGTACAAGCAGGACCGAGTGTCGTACTTACGCTTTGGTGCGCAATTTGTCAAGTGGGTGGAAAAAATCCAACAGATAACTATCACCTATTGTAGAAGTATACCCAAACCTCGCAGCAGCTATATTGCAACTTTTGTCGATTAGCGGGTCACGATGAGCAGACGTGACAAAGTTATGACTTAATGATGGAAAGAACCCCAGTTTATCCAGTGCAGACTGAAGCGTGAGGAGGATTTCAAGGACATGGCTGAGGAAGAGGAATGGGGCCTGGGCGGGGCCGCAGACAGTTGATCTTCTATACCTATGGACGGCAAGGACACTATGCTCATGATCGCACTAACCTGACTAGGATCTGTTGCCCCTATTGTGAGTAGTTTGATTGTGAAATGGTAGATTGTCCAACGTTAATTGCCCTGATGTGTGAGAAGTTAGTGTTATAACCGAAACCAACTCAAAATGCTGAGATGATGTGATCAGAACCATGCGAAGCAGACCCTAGTATAAATATGATATTGAGGAGCAGCGCATCCACAGGAGGTGATACATGGAAAGAGCTTATAGAAGACGAGAAGAGGCGTGATGCACCTACAAAGGAACCTGACTCTAAGCCAGAAAAATGGATGCCGACGCCTAGGGCAGCTTAGAAGAGCTTCACAAAAGTCTCTACTCCAAGCAGGAGGGACCAAATGGAGCTAGGATTGGACCCCTCCATGATTACTACCTTTCTCGAAACTTGCATGAAGCTGCTGTGCAAGAGTAAAGCCATTAAACGACTACATGAGCTGATCACTAGGTGCACTAGATCCGGCGAGCCGCACGTAGTCCAAAAAATAGGAAGACATGCTCTGCGCACTGGATGAGAAATGAGAATGATAGCGTGAATCAACGAATAAGAGATGGATGAAGTCATCGTGGACTTAGGCTCGGATGCGAACGTGTTGCCTAAGCAAACATGGGAATGTATGGGCAAGCCCACACTGCAATGGTCCCCGATTCAACTAAGGATGGCCAACCAACAAAATATCTTACCGATGCGCTGACTACAAGGGGTAATCGTGGACATCGAAGGCGTAAGTACACAGACCAATTTAGAGGTAATAGAAATTGTTGATGATAGTAATCCTTACCCCGCATTGCTCAGAACTGATTGGGCCACAGACATGAATGGGATCATCAATTTAAAGAGATCGAAAATTGTTGATGATAGTAATCCTCATAGGAGTGCGATAGCACTTGTACAACAAATTCAGATGATGAGAATGAGTGATGGCAGAACTGATTGCAAGAAGTTGTCACAATTAAGTGTAATATGATGCTTCGATAATTATGACACGTGACCACAGAAGAAAGACAATGACCAACGAATAACGACGCAACAAATGAGGGGCATGTCGTCATGCTAGGAACCTTAATCATATCATAGGAGAAGCCTTGTGTGTTGGAAGACACATCGCGCACACCCAGAAGGAGGGCATAGATGCTGAGATGCAGGAGGTAGTTCTAGGTATAGATTGGAGGACGTGTGCGGCAGCTACGTTGTTATAGAGCAGTCATCCATCAATAATGAAGGGTACAGGTACACATCACGCGACCATCAACCCAACTAAAGCTACACGTAATGAGGGCTCGCGGGGTCGACTAGGAAACTTTCTCCATGACTAGTACCTCTCCAGTCCATATTGCCTATCACAACATCCATGAAAGGATTCAACAGCTCTAGGTAGTCGTTTTTTGTGGAAAAATACAACTTTGCAAGTTAGAAGAAACGAAGGCCAGACTCCGAGAACAATATATGACACTGGACGAAAAAATTGATAAGCTACAATTAGAAGTCACCCGCATAGGCTACGCAAAGGACCCAATGAAGGGATCGGACATGGCTGGCTCTCCTACACTACTATGCCAAGCCGCAACCCCACTAGCATGGTTGTGATTGTACCCTAGAGTACCACAATGCATAAACCGCAATCCACTATTAGAATCAAGGGAAAGCGAAGGGTGCCCACGGCCTAGGCTAGTTGGGAAACGGAAGACCCACACGTCGGGTGCGTCCACTTGACTATCTGTAGTAGGCCTAGTCCTAGTGCTCCATGCAGTTGAAAAAGGGCGTGAGACTATAAAACAGGTTGTTGAGATACTGCATGACATGGCCGTAGCGCACATACAGAAAACCCACCTGTGTAACTGAGGATCCGCTTCCACGGGGAAATGATGGAAAGCGACTGTTGCAGGTACTGTTCATGATATGATGACCCATTTAAGGCATGCTGGAGTGGGCGGTGGGTAATTAATGTAGACGAGTAACTGCCAAAATCGCATTTATGAGCTACAACAAGGACGAATGACCAATTTTAAATTTGAAATCATATATAAGCATAGTAAGGGTCACACAACCCCACTTTACCATTCCACAAAAAAGATGCCCTGGGTCAAAGCCGAGCGCAAGATGAGTGACAAGCAACTATAACAAAGTTTGTGGTTCCAAGCATTGCCAAAACATTATCGGGAAGCAATCCTCAGGTCGACAAACCCTATCATAAATAGTCTGCAGAAAGCCATGCCGCAGACAATCGAGCCCCCTAAATCGGCCCGGACACCACAGACTAGGAAGGACCCCCAGATTCTAGAATGAGTAAGGAGGTCACCACGACACCTGCACTTTAGCAAGCTCATAATGGAGGAAAACGGTAAAGTCGTCATAATTGAAAGTGATGAGGAGGAAGAGGGTTCCCCAACATATGTTGAAGAAGTAAACCCTAAAGAGGATACCATCTAGCCATTACGACAACCCAAGTATGTGGCCCCAAGCAAGGGGAAGGTGAAGGTACCTACCAATCTGGATGAAGTTGACACTATACTCATCACCTTGTCTCTTCCAAAAGGAGTCTCAGTGGAAAGCTCGGTGGTTGGTCATATTGCAACAATGAAATTTGAAGACTGGGACCTGGTAGATACAGAAAAATTTCCCCATTTGGTGACTGGCACACTGATGGAGTAGAGTGTAGCAAGGACAGTTACAACACTATAGCCAAAGGAGTGGCTGCGAAAGGTGGAAAAAGCTGGGTTGCTCTGTCTCTTGTCCATTCCCCACTTTCTCCAGCCTCCTATCACAATGTTGGTCATAAAGCAGTTGCTCTGTTTGCTCCATGAGGACATACTATGGATCAGTAAACCCGTCTGCATCACATCCAAGCTTGTTCATTAGATCTCGTAGCTTCCCTGTGAGGGAAGGGACCCGTGGGAAATTGTTGATAGAAGTGGTGATGTAACGATGATAGACAACCTGAAAAAGAAGTGTAATCTCAAGAAGGGGCAGTGAGGATATGTCATTGATAACATTTCAGATAACATAGTTCACTTCACCACCCAGTTACTGGCAGGGAAAGTGATGCGGAAATGTCATGGCACTGAGGTTCCAGTAGTAGCCATTATGCTTGTTGAGGAATGCATAGCTGGAGAACAGTTCAGTTGGTCACAGTTCCTTTGTGAAGAGTTCCTGATCGACTGCCAAGAGGTCCAAGAGGAGGGCAAGACCTTCCATTACGTGTGGCTGCTGCTATCCATTATGTTGTTTACCACTGACTCACCTGAAGACAGCTAGTTTCCTGTTTTGGACAAGGACTAGCCAAAAACTTCCAAATACGCTTCCCTTTGTGTGACAAGGGACACTAGACAAATCCAGAGCATCAAGATCTTTTGGATACTGATGGACGCGAGTGTACGCTAATGGATTAATGAGCAACTCTATCTGTCAAACGAAATCTATGAAAGCGTAAAGCATATTGCTGAATTTAAAGCGGACATGCAGTTTGTCTACATCAGGGCATGCAAGGACCCTGACCACATATGGACCTCACTCCCTTTTGTTGCCATTAATTAAGCTATTGGCGCAGTTTTGGATACTTGGCCACTGGCATGGTGCAGACCAGAGGTTGTAGGGCGTAATGAGGACATTATCTGGAAGCAAAAGGAGGAAGCTAAGCATACCGAATAGTAAAAGTGAAATGAAAAGCACGCTGTGGAGATTCGAGCAGCCTGGGAGGCGGCATAGATGGCAATAGGAAAGGCACCACTAAGAGGGGCTGCTTCACCAAAAGAAAAAAACAATTAGAAGGCACCAACAAAGACAACTGTGGAAGAACCATCATCAATCGCCATGGGTGCGCCTTTGAAACGACTAGTACAAACAAAACAAACGAAGCCACGAAAGAAGGTGAAGGTGTCTAAATCAGACAGTGAAGTGACCACCTTAACCGAGGGAAACCTAGATGAAATAAGCAACATTGTTCATGACGCCGCTCAGGATGCCATCGATGCGGTCATGTTAGAGCAACAGATTATGTTGGGGGAGCTCCATATGCAGCTACAAGAACTTGGGATACAGATCACACCAATGGGCACCAGCACTACTCAGGGGGTTCTATGTATGACAGCCACTTAGCCATTGCTGAAGGCCCAAATGGCTCATACCATTGTGATTCTAGCAGGAGCATTGATCACTGCAAATGCAGAGGACCGAGTTGTGCTAGGATGACTTTAGGGTTGGGACTAAATGTGGCTGCCCTACCACGAGAAAGTTTGCAATAGCTCCAGGACAATGCCACAATGGAGCTTCGTGCTAGGGAAGGCCACGCCAAACAAGTACTTCGATAATAGAAAATTAATATAGAACAGCTACACCTCTAATGGGATGAAGCAGTCACACAGAAGCAACAGGTGGAGCAGCTAGTAGTGGAAGCCTTCACGAGTGCCCCTGAGTTGGACATTGGGGTTGAGTTGCCTATTGAGACACGAATCCACAAATTGGCTACTTGGTTATGTCAAGCAAAGGAGGAGGCTGTGTGGATCTAGCTGGAGATCAGTTTGCAGATTGTAGACTTAAAACTACAGGTTCAGCCGTCAACGCCCCCAAAGATCACCAAGTAGTGCAGAAACATCATTACCTTTGGGTGTGAGATGCTCACACGTTCAATGAAGGAATGTACCAACCTGTTAGCCCAGTCAATTGTTACGCTCACCTCCCTCTAGGAGGATCCAACACCTTAGCGACTGGAATCTAAGGCCATGAGGCTCCAACAAGCCTATGATATGATCAAAGGAGCTGTGCAGACTATTGTTAATACATAGCACTTGGCTAAGATAAGGGAGGCCTAGAACCTAAAAATCCAAGCTGATGCCACCAAACAGAAGGAAGTGGTGATTAAAGCCTGGCTGGATGACACATTTACAGTCTTGACCACCATAGAGTGCAAGGTAGCACACATGCAGAGAGAATATTCAACCATGGATCCAATAGAGACAGAGACTGATGTGTATAGGACAAACCTGGAACTGATACAACGAATAATGGAAGAGTTTGCTGCTAGTATAGGCGAAGCACAATGACTGCTAACTGACCTCCATGCAAAGATTGCCACACCAGCTGAGTGGCTCAGGACGAGTCACAATGATTGTGTTGGGGGACTGTTTGGTAGCAGAAGCCCCACGCAACTGTCATGGGGCACAGAGCTCGAAATTTTGGGTAAAGATAGGGTAAAGACTCTGCGAGATGTGTGGAGCACAATTTGTAATAAGTTGAGTCAAAGGGTAGCTCGCCCAAAACTAATGTAAAGAAATGTAAGTTGAGTCAGCCCGCCCATGGATCGCGGTCCATGGAAATGTATAAATAGGGTGAGGCTCTATGGGTAGAGGTAGCTTTTTGGTATGTAATCTTGGATCTATTATGTAATGGGTTTTTGAGAAGAAAAGTCTTGAAGTGTCTGTAAGTGCGAGTTGAGGGTATTGGGTAGTAGATAGAGGCTCTGCAGCTGTGTGCGCAGAGGCCTAGAAGAGTTGGCAACTATGTGTGTGGACCCCTGCAGCTCAGTGCACAGGACGGATTTGGATATATTGGTGAAGAAAGTGAATAAAGATAAGTTGATTCTGAAATTATGTGTTAAATTTGAGTTATCATGGATCTGGTTAATGTATAGTTAATATAACTATTTAGTCTATGCACGTATGCCTTTGTTATGAATATATGTGAATCTGTATCTATTATAAGTACCCAAACTGATTAATTCTGCTAAATGTTTGCTTAAAGACCATAAAAAGTAGGTTGAATCTATAAACAACACATTAATAAGTATCAAGGGGTATTCTTGGACTGGATCTAAGCGAAGCAGAGTGGTGTAAGGCCACAAAATAGTGTGAAAAACCTCCAGACCACATCAAGACATCCCAAGGGTGCGGAAACCTGGTTCCAACACCCTCCGCAACTACTTCAGGTGAGACCTCAGTCCGCGCTACACGGGCTATTGTCGAAAGGGTTGGTAGTTCTAGGATTTGTTTGACTAAATAATTCTTCCGAACCTAGGTCAGGACCATATAAGCCATCAAAGAGGGAGCCTGAAATCAGAGCAGAGAGTTTGCTTTGAGTTCAAGCCGAACTATCACTAGGGAAGTCGGTTTGAGGACCTGACAAGAATATGCACCATAAACATAGTCAAACGTAGCAGAGATAAACTAGAAGTGCAACAAACTAACCAAAATTACAGAGAAATCACCGCATACTGAGGATGGCCACAAAGCCCAGCATTGTTTCGAAAAACCATGAAAGAAGCAACCACCAAACTCTTCGATACAACATCTTAACACTACCCAGTAACATAAAACTAGAGTCGGGGTTGGAACTGGCACACAGTGGGAGGCAGAGAATCATTACGATTGGGAAAAAGGAACAATTTAAGGGCACAGAGGAGCAGAGCGAAACCAACAGTAATATTAACCCAAGCTACAACCAAAACCCACGCCATAGAACCATAACACGGTGACCAAGGCAACCTAAAAAAGATGGTAGAATTAATGCTCCATTAAAACCTCACTAAAAATCCAGTTGCATACAAGCGCGGGAAGGGATCACGTAGGCTAGTTGCCATGAAGGCACCCACCTCAGCTTTGGGGTGAGTCATCAAATTTTGGTATCAGAGTTGTTCTTTCCTTAGGGAAGATAAAATTATGGAGGTAGGAAGAAGGGGTAGAGGTAGAGCAATTCAGAGGGTAGCTAATGAAGGACTGGGCGAGGAAATTAGGATCCTAAGTGCCAGATTAGCATCAACCGAAGCAGGGAGGCACAGGGATTGAGAAGGTGGTGATGATAGTGAGGAAGAAGCTGCAGCTATGACAGATGAGTCCGATGAGGAAGGGCCAGAGATAAGATTATTGAAATCTGTTTTGTTAGCAAGCAGCAAACCAAAGCCTAAACTGTCAAACTATGATGGTAGTTTATCCACTGAAGTATTAATGGACTACATTAGCGAGTTGGATAAATGCTTCGAATGTGAGGAAATCATTGAGGATAGGAGGGTCAATTTTGCAGCTACAAAACTGAAGGGGCATGCAATGCTGTGGTGGGACAGTGTGTAGGCAAAGCGAAGGATATCAAATAAGCCACCAATTAAAAAGTGGACCAGAATGATTGCTAAGATGAAAGGTAAGTTTTTACCTAAAGACTATCAGATTGCTCTATATAGACAATTACAGAACCTGAAACAAAGAGCAATCACTGTGAAAGAATATACAGAAGAATTTTTTAGAGTGAATCTGTGAGCGAGTTATGTCGAAGATATCCCAGAAAAGACAACAAGGTTTGTGAATGGATTACGGGTGGAGATATTGGATGAGATCTGTATTCTCTCCCCCAAACCTATAGAAGAAGCATATCAGTATTCTCTATAGGCATAATGTGTTGGGTTTTATTGTAAATCCCCTCGTTGTGTTCCAATCGAATCCTCCCTCTCCTGGAATTTATCTCCATAAGAAATTTGTATGCTACCATGACCAACTCAATTTACTACCCCATAATCTACAACCACCAAAATAGTTTATCACAAGCGCACTATTGAATTGTCAGTTATCGTGTTATGCTTTTCTCGAGAATGGTTTCCTTTTAATTTCATCTTATCTACGATGTGTTATGTTCTCTAACTAGATCTGAGTGTCAAGGTATATACCAAAGAAAATTTGGTGTAACAAATTAGGCTCAATAACTCACTAAAATTTCCACACGTTCATTCATCTGGAACTATCAGGAATATCTCCATCCTTGCATGTAAGGGATCTACTCACTGAGAAATGACTCACAATAACACGATTTCACATATTGAGTCCATATATTATTCTATCATCATGGAACATTACACACTTTATTTTTAAAAGCATATACACATAAAAACTATACATATAATAGTCATTGAAATTTCTTCCATCGCACAAATTCATTTAACTATGCTTGCACCCCAGATCTATATTAATAGTAATCAATAAAGGAGATTCATTTAACTATGTACACATCCTAAATCTATATTAATAGAAATCAATAAAATTCTAGCCCTTTATTTATTCATCAGATTTACTAAATACAAAATTATTACTGCAGAAATAAAGGAAATTTCTAACTGATTGTTGTCTTGAAAATTCACATGAGAAACAAGATTCCACCTGACCTTCAACTGAATCCTTTAGTTTGTGCAAGCTGAGATGTACTTGCTTGGAATCAACAACCTCTTGCGATTCCAATTAATGTATTTTATACATTATTTCTCAATAATATTTTTCTTTAGTGGTTTTCATGTGTATGCCAGCCCATTAGCCTAGGTTTTTTTTGTTCCTTTACTTTAAAGACTTCTTTTATCTCCCATAGTATTTTATTCTCCCTTACTAATTTTTGACAACTCAATGATTTAAGGGAAAAATGAGCTTGATCTTATCCACCACATGGGGCAAAGAATTTGTTACTCTAGTGTTTCTTTGCCAAACAATTTCCACTTTCTATTTTATTAATAAAAAATCATTTATTACATCATCATATTCTATTTTTTATTCAAGTCAAATCCACTATGAATTTCTAAAACTCAAAAAATACTTATGTAGAAACATAGGGGTAATACATGCAGATAGGTTGCATTCCACTTATTCAAGTAGGCTTCTTTCACCAAATAACATCATGTCGATATCATGTTTTCGTTGCATTATCTACAACAATAAATTGTGTGGTAATAAGTGTTCACCAAATTTAACTTGAGAAATATTAATTTCTTGATTCACCAAATTGTCATCATCAAGTTTTGTTGGTAGATTCACCAAATCTTTGTCAAATTATGGTTGTGCACACTATTCACGAGCATCTATGTACCCCTTCTCTACTTCTTGTGCAAAACATTCATAGACACCATGCACTTGTTGGTGAACATAGTGGGATTCAACAAACTTTTCATCTCATTGTACATCTACTGCTATAGATCCACCTTCCTCTTCAACTCCAATGCTCCTGCTTACACCAAAACACCTTTCAAGGGTATCCTAGGCCTCCTTGAATGTCTTGGGATCTCAAATCACAGTAATAATGATGTCATCTAAAAATTATTTTATGAATCTCAATGCAAACACATCCTTTTACCTTTTCACTTCTTACTCTTTCAAATAAGCTTCATACATCTCTAGTTGTTTCTTCAACATTCTGATGCAGGAGCATCCAATTAGGGAGGCGACAGCTAAACATGCTATTTCAAGAGTTTTCTTTTTATTATTTAATTTACTTTTCAGTTTACTTTTATTGTTATTTCTTTTCAAGAAGGTTGTCACAGCCAATGTCGTTACCTTTTATTTTTTAAAGTAAAAAGATTAGGGAACAACCTTAAATAAATTAATACTTAAATAACAGAAAAAGGGAATGTAATTGCAAATTGCAACTGCAAGTAGTTCCTTAACTGAATGAGGCTACCAGCAGCTTAAATACACAATCAAACGATGAACAGAGGGTTGCTGCCAACAAAAGGAAGATAAAAACCAGAGAATGCAGACTCTGACAGAATATTTTAAACTATAAAGAGAAGCATTTCATATATCAAATAGTTGTTATTATGAATGACAATAATTTGGTATTGTGCATGAAATTAACTACTTGATTTATGGATTGTTAATGAGACTGTGAATCACATCAAAGAAACTAAAGAAACAGAGATGGGACCATGCTCAACAACCAGAGCCAAACTACACAAAAATTGCATTCAATTCACGACCAAAATCTCAACAATGCCACAAACACCAACAACCTACTAACGACCTAGAACTTTCGTCGGACAGATAGAACTGAGGACCAACAAAAACGAGACTTCGTCTCTGCAAAAAAAACCTACAAGACTATATAAGATAGATAGGAAGGACCCTACTCGGTTCAAGTGGACACCGGAACAGAAGAGCGAAGAAGCAATAACTGTCAAGGACCAAACCCTTGCCACCACGACATAGGAGTGAATTACCAACACAGTCAAGAGACAACGATTAGAGAGACAACATAACCAGTTATATGGAGAATAAAGTGAGAGAATGGTAAAGATAAGTACCCTGAAGGTTACGTGAAGTGGAGGGAAGGTTCCATAGTCGAACCAAGGACCAACAACATTCGAGCCACAGCTACAGAGCCATGAAACCCCAACTGCTCACAAGGATTGGAATTGTTAGCAAAAGAAAATCAATGAGTGTTGGGTAGCAGAAGCCCTTTGCAATGGTCATGGGGCACAAAGCCTGAAATTTTGGGTAAAGATAAGGTAAGGAATTCGTGGGATGCGCACAGAGCGATTTGTAATAAGTTGAGACAAAGGGTAGTCCGCCCAAAAATAATGTAAGGAAATGTAAGATGAGTCGGTCTGCCCATGTATCGTGGTCCATGGAAATGTACAAATAGGGCGAGGCTCTATGAGTAGAGGTAGCTTTTTGGTATGTAATCTTGATCTGTTATGTAATGGGTTTTTGAGAAGAAAAGTCTTGAAGCATATGTAAGTCTGAGTCAAGGCTATTGGGTAGTAGATAGAGGCTCTGCAGCTATATGTGCAGAGGCCTGGAAGAGTCCACAACTGTGTGCATGGACCTCTACAGCTCAATGCCCAGGATGGATCTGGATGTATTGGTGAAGAAAGTGAATACAGATAATTCGATTCTGAAATTCTGTGTTAAATTTGAATTATCGTTGATCTGGTTAATGTATGGTTAATATAACTATTTTATCTATGTCCGTATGATCATGTTATGAATATATGTGAATAAGTATCAAGGGGTGTTCTGGGATTGGATCTGTGTGAAGCAAAGTGGCGCGAAGCCACGGAACACTGTGTGAAACCTCCAGACCACATCAAGACATCCCAAGGGTGCAGAAACCTGGTTCCAGCACCCTCCCCTGCTACCTTGGGTGAGACCTCAGTCCGCGCTCCATGGGCTGTTGCCGAAAGGGCTGGTAGCTACAAGATTTGTTTGGCTAAATAATTCTTTCGAACTTGGGTGAGGACTGTATAAGCCAACAAATGGTTCCATTGCTAGGATTGGGATCTGCCTAAGGGGTGTCTAATGTTGGAACACTAGAACCCTACAAAGAAAGAGCTTGAAGAGTGGTTGGATTTGAAGCTCCACAAGTTCACGATTCAGGAAAACGGAAATCCGTGGATATCAGAGGAATATTGGTTGGACCACTATATATACACATATATCCACGAGGTCTTCTTTGCGACATTTCTGGTAGATATTTACGAGTGGATTGCAAGGTTAGCTAATAGCGTGGGAAGGTGAAAATTAGATCAACCTATTGTGTGGACTCTAGAACTGGTGCACAGGCTAGAAGCCACCAAAGATAAAATCGCATGCACAGTAGATCATTGGCTGGATCAGGTAATAGGAGGATTTATGACTGAGTTAGCGATAGATACAACTGCGAGTTATAGTGAAGCAAAAAAGTGATTTCTCCAAGGACCATGGTGTAAGTATATCAAATCATTGCATACTTGGATTAAGATGTTGTTGTATGAAAAATAGATTATGCACATTTATTGATATCTAGAGTAACACGGAGCAGAAGAGGTTACCGTGGAACAGGAGGGGCGGAGAACAGTCCTCTGATTTCTATTTCACGGGAAAGTGAGGAGGAGATTGCGAGGTTCTCCCCAAGAAGTGCAGTCTGATTGATCAAGGAGTGCTTCCCATTGATACCACCTTTGTCTACGCCACCACCCACTTCACCTACATCAAATCTGTCCACACCAACACCAACCCCATCTCCAACCCCACCACCACCAAAAGTTAGGATGGGGAGCATATTAAATTTGCCGATATTTAAGGGTGTAGGAAATGAGGAACCAGACTGGTTCTAGTTTGTGATAAAGTCTATGTGGGACGCTCAAGGCATAACAAATGAAAACATAAAAAAGGCTACCCTAGTTAGTGCATTGCAGGACTGTGCATTGATGTGGTACATAAAATACTCGACCGATCATCCGAAAGAGGGAATAGCAGCAATCCAGGAGGCACTAAACGAAGAATTTGGCCAACAAAATCGGAAACATAGTCAGTTATTGGGTTCAAGGAGATCGCAATGTTGCCTAGTGAAACTTTGTGGGATCTGGACCAAATGTTAAGAAGCACTATTCGCGAGGCTAACATGACATTGATGGATGCGCAGCACTGCATGTGGTTTGTGGTGTCATTGACACCACATCTAAGGATGGCTTTGTCACAACAAAAGATCTCAACCCAAGACGAAGTGTTGGAGACAGCAATGAGGTTGCACAAAACCCCATTACTGGATCCAGGGTTGGGAGTTCAGAAAATCGATGCGCAACTGCAAAACCTGAGTTTATAAATGCAAAGCTTGAAGAAAGAAAGGGTGCCCCAACCGGAGGCATGTGCGGAGGTAGGCTGTATTAAATGCAAGAGTGAAGGGCATGATAAGGACCACTTCCTTGCCTTCGCAAACTATATAGCGGGGGGGTGGGGCCAATGCCATTAAAAATGGAGGTACAAGCAGGACCGAGTGCTGCACTTATGCTTTGGTGCGCAATTTGCAAGTGGGTGGAAAACATCCAACAGATAACTATAACCTATTGCAGAAGTATACCCAAACCTCACAGTAGCTGTATTGCAACTTTTGTCGATTAGCGGGTCACGATGAGTGGACATGTCGAAGTTATGACTTAATGATGGAAAGAACCCCAATTTACCCAGTGCAGACTAAAGCGTGAGGAGAATTTCAAGGACGTGGCTGAGGAAGAGGAATGGGGCCTAGGCGGGGCCGCAAACAACTGATCTGATATACCTTTGGAGGGTGAAGACACTATTCTCGTGATTGCACTAACATGACTAGGATCTGCTGCCCCAATTGTCAGTAGTTTGATCGTGAAATGGTAGATTGTCCAACGTTAATTGCCCAGATGTGTGAGAAAGTTAGTGTTACAACCGACACCAACTCAAAATGCCAAGATGATGTGATCAGAACCATGAGAAGCAGACCCCAGTATAAATATGATATTGAGGAGCAGCTCATCCAAAGGAGGTGATACATGGAAAGAGCTTATAGAAGACGAGAAGAGGCGCGACGCACCTACAAAGGAACCTGACACTGAGCCAGAACAAGGGATGCCGACTCCTAGGGAAGCTTAGAAGAGCTTCACAGAAGTCTCTACTCCAAGTAGGAGGGACCAAATGGAGCCAGGATTGGACCCCTCCATGATTACTACCTTTCTCGAAACCTGCATGAAGCTGTCGCGCAATAGTAAAGTTGTTAAATGACTACATTTGCTGATCACTAGGTGCGCTAGATCGGGCGAGCCGCACGTAGTCCAAAAAAAAGGAAGACATGCTCTACGCACTGGATGAGAAATGAGAGTGATAGCATGAATCAACAAATAAGAGATGGATCAAGTCATCCTGGACTTAGGCTCAGATACGAACGTGTTGCCTAAGCAAACATGGGAACGCATGGGCAAGCCCAAACTGCAATGGTCCTCGATTCAACTAAGGATGGCCAACCAACAAAAGATCTTACTGATGGGCTGACTACAAGGGATAATCGTGGACATCGAAGGCATAAGTACACAGACCAATTTCGAGGTAATAGAAATTTTTGATGATAGTAATCCTTACCCCACATTGCTCAGAACTTATTGGGCCACAGGCATGAACGGGATCATCAATTGAAAGAGATGGAAAATGACGTTCAAAAAGAAGTCACTCCAGGTAGTAGTTCCATTGGACCCAGAAAAAGGAGAGAGCTACACCAAACCAGTGCGCGACGAGGAGAGTGACGATGAACTAGATTACATCTATCAGATAATAGCGCAAGACCAGGATCGGATGCATCCCATAGACGATGGAAGAATCTTATGGGAGTGCGATAGCACTTGCATAACAGATTCAGATGAGGAGAATGAGTGATGACAGAACTGATTGCAAAAAGTTACGACACTTAACTTTAATATGATGCTTCGATCATTATGACACATGGGCATCTCGTCAAGCTAAGCACCTTAATCATATCACAGGAGCAGCCTGGTGTGTTGGAAGACACATCGCGCACACCTAGAAGGAGGGCACAGATGTTGAGATGCAGGAGGTGGTTCCAGGTATGGATTGGAGGACGTGCGTGGTAGCTACATTGGTATAGAGCGGTCATCCATCAATAATGAAGGGTACAGGTACACATCATGCAACCATCAACCCAACTAAAGATATGCGGAATGAGGGCTTGTGGGGCTGACTAGGAAACTCGTTGCGTGACTAGTACTTCTCCAGTCCATCTTTCCTATAACAACATCCATGAAAGGATTCAACAGCTCTAGGCAGCCATTTTGTGTGGCAAAATACAACTTTGCAAGTTAGAAGAAATGGAGGCCAGACTCCGAGAACAAAATGTGATGCTAGATGAAGAAATTCATAAGCTACAATTAGAAGTCACCAACACAGGCTACACAAAGGACCCAATGAAGGGATTGAACATGGGTGGCTCTCCTACACTACTACAACAAGCTGCGACCCAGCTAGCATGGTTGCAATTGCACCCTAGTGTACCAAAATGCATAAACTGCAATCCACTATTAGAATAAAGGGAAAGTGAAGGGTGCCCACAACCTAGGCTAGTTGGGAAATAGAAGACCCACACGTCGGGTGCGTCCACTTGACTATCTGTAGGAGGCCTAGTCCTAACACTCCATGCAATTGGAAAAGGGCGTGAGACTATAAAACAGGTTGCTGAGATACTGCGTCACATGGACGCAACACACATACAAAAAACACACCTACGTAACTGGGATCCACTTCCACGGGGAAATGATGGAAAGGGACTGTTGTAGGTACTGTTCATGATATGATGACCCATTGAAGGCATGCTGGAGTGGGTGGTGGGAAATTAAGGCAGACGAGTAACTGCCAAAATCACATTTATGAGCCACAACAAAGATGAACGACCTATTTTAAATTTGAAATCATATATAAACATAGTAAGGGTCACACAACCCCACTTTACCATTCCACAAAAAGGATGCCTTGGGTCTAAGACGAGCGCAAGATGAGTGACAAGCAACTAGAAGAAAGTTTGTGGTTTCAGGCATTGCCAAAACATTATCGAGAAGAAATCCGTAGGTCGAAAAACCCTATCATAGATAGTCTGCAGAAAGCCACGCCGCAGACAGTCGAGCCCCGTAAATCAGCCCGGACGTCGTAGACTAGGAAGGACCCCCAGATTCCAGAATGAGTAAGGAGGTCACCACGACACCTGCACTTTAGCAAGCTCACAATGGAGGAAAAGGGTAAAGCCATCATAATTGAAAGTGATGAGGACGAAGAGGGTTCCCCAACATATGTCGAAGAAGTAAACCCTAAAGAGGATCCCATCTAGCCATTACGACAACCCATGTATGTGGCCCCAAGCAAGGGGAAGGCGAAGGTACCTACCAATCTGGATGAAGTCGACACTATACTCATCACCTTGTCTCTTCCAAAAGGAGTCTCAGTGGAAAGCTCGGTGGTTGGCCATATTGCAATAATGAAATTTGAAGACTGGGACCTGGTAGATACAGAAAAATTTCCGCGTTTGGTCACTGGCACACCGATGGAGCAGAGTGTAGTAGGGACGGTTACAACACTATAGCCAAAGGAGTGGCTACGAAAGGTGGAAAAAACTGGGTTGCTCTGTCTCTTGTCCATTCCCCACTTTCTCCGGCCCCCTATCACAATGTTGGTCATAAAGTAGTTGCTCTGTTTGGTCGATGAGGACATACTATGGATCGGAAAACTCGTCTGCATCATAGCCAAGCTTGTTCATTAGATCTTGCAGCTTCCCTGTGAGGGAAGAGACCCGCGGGAAATTGTTGATAGAAATGGTGATGTAACGATGATAGACAACCTAAAAAAGAAGTATAAGCTCGAGAAGGGGCAGCGAGGATATGTCATTGATAACATTTCAGATAACATAGTCTGCTTCGCCACCTAGTTGCTGGCAGGGAAAGTGACGTGGAAATGCCATGGCACTGAGGTTCCAGTAGTAGTCATTATGCTTGTTGTGGAATGCACAGCTGGAGAACGGTTCAATTGGTCGCAGTTCCTTTGTGATGAGTTCCTGATCGACTGCCAAGAGGTCCAAGAGGAGGGCAAGACATTCCATTACACATGGCTGCTGCTATCCATTATGTTGGTTACCATTGACTCACCAGAAGACAGCTAGATTCCTGTTTTGGACCAGGACTAGCCAAAAGCTGCCAAATACGCTTCCCTTTGGGCGACAAGGGACACTGGACAAATCCAAAGCATCAAGATCTTTTGGATACTGATGGACGCAAGTGTGCGCTAATGGATTAACGAGCAACTCTGCCTGTCAAATGAAATGTATGAAAGCGTAAAGCATATTGCTGAGTTTAAAGTGGACATGCACTTTGCCTACATCAGGGCATGCAAGGACCTTGACCACATATGGACCTCACTCCCTTTTGTTGACATTAATGAAGCTATTGACGCGGTTTTGGATACTTGGCCATTGGCATGGCGCAGACCAGAGGCTGTACGGCGCAATGAGGACATTATCTGGAACCAAAAGGAGGAAGCTAAGCACACCAAACCGTAAAAGTGAAATGAACAACACGCTGCGGAGATTCGAGCAGCCTGGGAGGTGGCATAGATAGCAATAGGAAAGGCACCACTAAGAGGGGCTGCGTCACCAAAAGACAAAAGCAATCAGAAGGCACCAACAAATACAACCGTAGAAGAACCATCATCAATCGCCATGGGTGCGCCTTTGAAATGACTAGTGCAAACAAAACATACGAAGCCACGAAAGAAGGTGAAGGTGTCTAAATTCTACAATGAAGTGACCACCTTAACCGAGGGCAACCTAGATGAAATAAGGGACATTGTTCATGACGCCGCTCAGGATGCCATCAATGAGGTCATGTCAGAGCAATAGATTGTGTTGGGGGAGCTCCATACACAGCTACAAAAACTTGGGATACAGATCGCACCAATGGGCACTAGCACTACTCAGGGGGTTCCATGTATGACAGCCACTTAGCCATTGCTGAAGGCCCAAATGGCTCATACCATTGTGATTCCAGCAGGAGCATTAATCACCGCAAATGCAGAGGAAAGAGTTGTGCTACGACAACTTACAGGGTTGGGACTAAATGTGGCTGCCCTACCGTGAGAAAGTTTGCAATAGCTCCAGGACAATGCCACAATGGAGCTCCGTGCTACAGAAGGCCACGCCAAACAGGTACTCCGGGAATAGAAAATTAATATAGAATAGCTGCACCTCCAATGGGATGAAGCAGTCACACAGAAGCAACAGGTCGAGCATCTAGTAGTGGAAGCCTGCACGAGTGCCCCTAAGTTGGATATTGGGGTTGAGCTGCCTTTTGAGACACGAATCCACAAATTGGCTACTTGGTTCCATCAAGCAAAGGAGGAGGCTGTGCGGATCCAACTGGAGCTTAGTTTGCAGATTTCAGACTTAAATCTACAGGTTCAGCCGTCGACACCCCCAGAGATCACCAAGTAGTGCAAAAACATCATTACCTTTGGGTTCGAGATGCTCACACATTCAATGAAGGAATGTACCAACCTATTAACCCAGTCAATTGTTAGGCTCACCTCCCTCTAGGAGGATCCAACACTTTAGCGACTCGAATCTAAGGCCAGGGAGCTCCAGCAAGCCTATGATATGATCAAAGGAGTTGTGCAGACTGTTGTTATTACACAGCGCTAGGCTAAGATAAGGGGGGCCTAGGACCTAAAAATCCAAGCTCATGCCACCAAACAGAAGGAAATGGTGATTAAAGCCTATCTCTAGCCATGGCTGGATGACACATTTACAGTCTCGACCACCATAGAGTGCAAGGTAGCACACATGCAGAGAGAATACTCCACCATGGAGCTAATAGAGACAGAGACTGATGTGTCAAGGACTAACGTGGAACTGATACAACAAATGACGGAAGATTTTGCTGCTAGTACAGGCGAAGCACAAAGACCGCTAACTGACCTCCATGTAAAGATTGCCACAGCAACTGAGTGACTCATGACGAGTCACGATGACTGTGTTGGGGAACTGTTGGGTAGTAGAAGCCCCACGCAATGGTCATGGAGCACAGAGCCCGAAATTTTGGGTAAAGATAGGGTAAACACTCCGCGAGATGTGCGGAGCACGATTTGTAATAAGTTGAGTCAAAGGGTAGTTCGCCCAAAAATAATGTAAAGAAATGTACATTGAGTCGGCCCGCCCATGGATCGCGGTCCATGGAAATGTATAAATAGGGTGAGGCTCTATGGGTAGAGGTAGCTTTTTGGTATGTAATCTTGAATCTGTTATGTAATGGGTTTTTGAGAAGAAAAGTCTTGAAGCGTCTGTAAGTGCGAGTTGAGGGTATTGGGTAGTAGATAGAGCCTTTGCAGCTGTGTGCGTAGAGGCCTGGAAGATTTGGCAACTGTGTGCGTGGACCCCTGCAGCTGAGTGCGCAGGACGGATTTGGATGTATTGGTGAAGAAAGTGAATAAAGATAAGTTGATTATGAAATTATGTGTTAAATTTGAATTATCACTGATCTGGTTAATGTATGGTTAATATAACTATTTGATATATGTACGTATGCCTTTGTTATGAATATATGTGAATCTGTATCTATTCTAAGTACGCAAACTGATTTATTCTGCTAAATGTTTGCTTAAAGACCATAAAAGGTAGGTTGAATCTATAAACAACGCATTAATAAGTATCAAGGGGTATTCTTGGACTGGATCTAAGCGAAGCAGAGTGGCGTAAAGCCACGAAACGGTGTGTAAAACCTCCATAACACATCAAGACATCCCAAGGGTGCGAAAACCTGGTTCCAACACCCTCCCTAGCTACCTCAGGTGAGATCTCAGTCTGCGCTACACAGGCTGTTGTCGAAAGGGTTGGTAGTTGTGGGATTTGTTTGACTAAATAATTCTTCTGAACCTGGGTCAGGCTCATATAAGCCAACAGAGAGGGAGCCTGAAATCAGAGCGGAGAGTTTGCTTTGAGTTCAAGCTGAACTATCACTAGGGAAGTCGAGTTGAGGACCTGACAAGAATGTGCACCATAAACATAGTCAAACGTAATAGAGACAAACCAGAAGTGCAGCAAACTAACCAAAATTACAGAGAAATCACTGCATACCGAGGATGGCCACAAAGCCCAGCATTGTTTCGAAAAACCATGTAAGAAGCAACCACCAAACTCTTCGAGACAACATCTTAACATTACCCAATAACATAGAACTAGAGTCAGGGCTAGAACTGGCACACAGTGGGAGGCAGAGACTCATTAGGATTGGGCGAAAGGAACCATGTAAGGGCACATAGGAGCAGAGCAAAACCAGCAGTAAGAATAACCCAAGCTACAACCAAAACCCACACCATAGAACCATAACACGGTGACCAAGGCAACCTCAAAAATATGGCAGAATTAATGCTCCATTAAAACCTCACTAAAAACCCAGTTGCATACAAGCACGGGAAGGGATCACGTAGGCCAGTTGCCACAAAGGCACCCACCTCAGCTTTGGGGTGAGTCATCAAATTTTGGTATCAGAGTTGTTCTTTCCTTAGGGAAGAAAAAATTATGGAGGTAGGAAGAAGGGGTAGAGGTAGAGTTATTCAGAGGGTAGCTGATGAAGGACTGGGCGAGGAAATCAGGATCCTAAGTGCCAGATTAGTAGCAACAGATGCAGGGAGGCACAGGGATTCAGAAGGTTGTGACGATAGTGAAGAAGAAGCTGCAGCTATGACATATGAGTCCGATGGGGAAGGGCCAAAGGTAAGATTATTGAAATCTATTTTGTTAGCAAGCAGCAAACCAAAACCTGAACTGTAAAACTATGATGGTAGTTTATCCACTGAAGTATTAATGGACTAGATTAGCGAGTTGGATAAATGCTTCGAATGTGAGGAAATAATTGAGGATAGGAGGGTCAGTTTTGCAGCTACAAAACTGAAGGGGCATGCAACACTGTGGTGGGACAATGTGCAAGCAAAGTGAAGGAGATCAAATAAGCCACCAATTAAAAAGTGGACCAGAATGATTGCTAAGATGAAAGGTAAGTTTTTACCTAAAGACTATCAGATTGCTCTATATAGACAATTACAGAACCTAAAACAAAGAGAAATGACTATGAAAGAATATACAGAAGAATTTTATAGAGTGAATCTGTGAGCGAGTTATGTCGAAGATACCCTAGAAAGGACAACAAGGTTTGTGAATGGATTACGGGTGGAGATATTGGATGAGATCAGTATTCTCTCCCCCAATCCTATAGAAGAAGCATATCAAAGTTCTTTAAAAGTAGAGGAGAAGATCACCAAGAGATAAAATTCCAAGAGAGGAAGTGGATCCAGCCGAGGAAGGGGATAGTCCTTTGGCGGAGGCAGAACTGCCAACAACAGTGAAGAAGGCAGCAGTTCAAAAACTACAGGGTCAACTGATAAAGAAGGTAACACTAGAGGGGGAAGGGCTTACTAGCAAGGGAGAGTAATGGCAGAGGCAGAGTGAATGCTTATCAGTGTTACAAGTGTCACAAATTGGGACACCAGTATTTTGAATGTCCTGAAAGTGATCAAGTAGGACAAAGAGGAGCATATGTTACTCATCCAGAGGAAGTTGAGGCCCCACATCAAGAAGTGGAGAACATGCCTAAAATAGGAGAGGCCTTAGTGTTGAACATAGTCTTGTTGAAGCCAGCTAAAGAGTTAGCTGATCAAACACAACGGAAATCCCTGTTCCAGACTGTGTGTAAGTCACATGGGAAGTGCTGTAAATTGATCATTGACAGTGGAAGCACTGATAACCTGGTAGCCACAAAGATGGTAGAGAAACTAGGTTTGAAAAGGCTGAAACACCCAACGCCATACTAGGTGTCTTGGTTACAAAAAGGGCATCAACTACTTGTTTATGAGCAATGTGAAGTGGAATTTCATATTGGCAGGTATAAGGATAAGGTGACATGTGACACTATGTCGATGGATGTGTGCCATATACTACTACGTAGACCATGGCAGTATGACATGAAGGTAGCGCATGATGGGAAGACAAACTGTTGTAGTTTGCAAAAGCTGGGATCAAGCATATGTTGGTACCCATGAAGGAAGAGGACACAACTCAGAGTAGTGGGACAAAAGCATTATTATTAGGGGGAAAAGAGTTCCTACAATAGATTGGAGATGATGAAACAAAGTTTGCAATTGTGCAGAGGCCAAGGACAATGTTAATTCATACTAAAATTAAGGATTTGCTGGAGGAAATTCAAGATATGTTATAGGAATTCAACGATATAGTAGTAGATGATTTGCCAGATAAGTTACCCCCAAAAAGGAGTATCAACTAGCATATTGATTTCATCCAAAGAGCTAGTTTACCCAACAAAGTTGCTTATTGAATGAGTCCAAACGACAATGAGGAGATTAGGAAGCAGGTATAGGAGTTGTTGGACAAAGGGCTGATTTAGGAAAGTTTAAGTCCATGTGCAGTTCCAACAGTCTTAGCTCCCAAGAAAGGAGGAGAGTGGCGGATGTGTACCGACTCTCGAGCAATCAATAAGATTACCATTAGATACAAGTTTCCTTTACCACGAATGGATGATATGATGGACTGCTTGAGTGGAGTAGCATATTTTTCAAAGATTGATTCAAAAAGTGGTTATCATCATTTATGGATTCGAGAAGGAGATGAATGGAAGACTGATTTCAAAACCAATCAGGGCCTATATGAATGGCTGGTCATGCCATTTGGATTGAGCAATGCACCCAGCACATTCATGCTCTTAATGAACGAGATGTTAAAAGAATATATCAGGAATTTTGTTATTATGTATTTGGATGATATCCTTATTTTAAGTAAGACTGGGGAAGAACATTTCTGACACGTCAGCTGTGTCTTGGAAAAATTACAATAGAATAAGTTGTTGTTAAATTTGAAAAAATGTATGTTTTAAGAAGGAGTCAATTTATTTAGGATTCGTGATTTTAGAGAATGAGTTAAAGATGGATCCAGAAAAGGTTGTAGCCATATTTAATTGCCCGTCCCCAAAAAGTTCATTTGAAGTACGGAGATTTCATGGGTTAGCAAGTGTTTACCAGAAGTTTATAAAAAAAATTAGTGGGATTTGTGCACCCACGGTGGACACCGTCAAAAAAGCAAATCAACCTTTTCATTGGACTGAGTCGGCTGAAAAGAGCTTTCAGCTGCTAAAAAGAAGATCACTGAAAGACCCATTTTGAGGTTACCAGATTTCAACAAACTTTTTCAAGTTCGTAGCGATGCTAGTGGGACAGCCATTGGAGTGGAACTGAGTCAAGAGGATAAACAAGTGGCCTATTTCAGTGAGAAATTAAATGAGAGTAGACAGAAATATAAATCCTATGACAAGGAATTCTATGGAGTGGTGCAAGCACTAAAACATTGGAGACACTACTTGTTGGGAAATGGATTTGTTCTATTTTCGGAAAATTCTGCTTTGTAATATGTCATGCAACAACATAAGCTGAATCATAAACATGTGAAGTGTGTGGAATATATCCAGAGTTTCATGTTTGTGTTGAAACACATGAGTGGAGAAGCCAATAAAGTGGTAGATGTGCTAAGTAGAAGAAGTTTGATTTTACAGGAAAGCAGAGTGCAGGTGTTGGGCTTTGAACATCTCAAAGATCTGTATGAGATAGATGCAAATTTTCGGGAAGCATATGAAGCTTTCCAAAATCCACTGTTGAGAGACAACAATTTGTGTTTAGATTATAACATATAGGAAGGATTGTTGTTCAAGGGAGGATAATTGTGTATTCCAGAATGTTCAATGAGGCAGAACTTAATTCAGAAGAAACATAGTGGTGGTCTAGCTCGACATTTTGGCATGGACAAGACTTTGGACTAGGTAAGTCATTTCTATTATTGGCCAAGTATGTGGCGAGACGTACAACAGTATGTGGCTAGATGTAAGATGTGTCAGCTAGAAAAGGGACATAGTCAAAATACGGGACTGTATATGCCCCTACCTGTTCCGGACAGGCCATGGGAGTTAGTCAGTTTAGAATTTGTCTTGGGTTTACCGAGGACACAGAAAGGATATGATTCAACCATGATAGTAGTGGATTGCTTTGATAGGATGGAACATTTTATTCCTTGTAAAAAGACCAACGATGCCACGCATGTAGCCCATTTATTCTTCACAGAAATTGTCAGATTGCATGGCTTACCAAAGTCTATTATTCTGGATAGGGATGTGGAGTTTACAAGCCACTTCTGGCAGACTTTGTGGAAGAAATTAGATACTAAACTAAACTTCATCTCATCTTATCATCCACAGATCAACGGGCAAACTGAGGTAGCAAACCGAAGTCTGGGAAATCTGCTACATAGTCTAGTTGGAGAGAATTCATGATAGTGGGATCGTGTACTCGCATAAGTGGAATTCGCTTATAATGATGCACCCTCATGGAGTGCATGAGTTACGAGATTTGGGTTGGTTGGAACAGAGGAGTCCTAATGGAGAAGATTTCACCAAAATGATTAACCATCTTCACGAATAGGTGAAAGCTAAATTACCGAATAGCACCCAAAGATATAAGCAGAAGGCAGATTTAAAATGATGGGAAGTGAAATTTAATGTAGGAGACCTGGTACTAGCACACCTACAAAGGAGAGGTTTCCTAAAGGAGAATATAACAAGCTCAAATTGAAAAAGAAAGGGCCTTGCCAGATACTATGGAAATTATCTACCAATGCATATGAACTCCAATTACCCCCGGGTATTGGGATCTCACCCATTTTCAATGTAGCAGACCTATACCCTTATATTTCTACTAATACTGAGGACAATTCAACAGGACACAGACGGGACACCCAGGGAGATAAAGAGACAGGGACATGGGTCAGACATATGCCCCCAGCCAAGCCTTTGGAGATTGACCAAATACTGGACACTCACGTATCTAGGCAGACACGACGAAAAGAGTACTTGCAATACATTGTTAAATGGAAGGACCATCCAATTGAGGACGGTTCCTGGTTGGATTCCAGATAGATTCAATGCTTCGGGTATTCGATTGAAGAGCTCATGGATAGGAGCCATGATTTTCATTCATCTTGGGAGCTTGATGCAGGAGCATCCAATTAGGGAGGCGACAACTGGACATGCTGTTTCAAGAGTTTTTTTAAATTTACTTTTCACTTTACTTTTATTATTATTTCTTTTCAATAAGGTTGTCACAGCCAATGTCATTAATTTTTATTTTTTAAAGTAAATAGATTAGGAATAGTCTTAAATAAATTAATACTTGAATAACAACAAAAGGGAATGTAACTAGAAATTGCAACTGCAGGTAGTTTCTCAATTGAATGAGGCTACCAGCAGCATAAATACACAATCAAAAGATGAACATAGGGTTTCTTCCAACAAAAGGAGGATAGAAATTACAGAATGTAAACTCTGGCAGAATATTTTAAATAGTAAAGAGAAGCATTGCAGGTATCAAATAGTTGTTATTATGAGTGACTATAATCTGGTACTGTGAATGAAATTAACTACATTATTTAGGGAGTGTTAACGAGATTGTGCATCACATCGAAGAAACTAAACAAATAGAGACGGGACCACGCTCAACAACCAGAGCTGAACTGTACAAAAATTACTTTCAATTCGCAACCAAAATCTCAGCAGAGCCACAGACACTAATGACCAACTAATGACCCAGAACATTCATCAGACAAACAAAACTGAGGACTAACAAAAACAAGACTTCGTCTCTACAAAAACAACCTACAAGATTGTATAAGATAAACAAGAAGGACCCTACCCAGTTCAAGTGGAGACTGGAATGGAAGAACAAAGAAATGGTAACCGTTAGGGACCAAACACTTGCCACCACCACAGAGGAGCGAATTACCTGCACAGTCAAGTGAAAACGATTAGAGAGGCAGCATAACCAATTATATGGAGAATAAACCAAGAGAAGGGTAAATATAAGTACCCTGAAGGTTACCTGAAGTGGAAAGCAGGTTCATAGTCGAACCCAAGACCAACAACATTGGAGCCATGACCACAAAGCCACAAAACCCTAGCTGCCCACAAGGAGCAGAATTGTTAGCAGAAGAAAAGCAAAGAGGGAGCCTGAAATTGGAGCAGAGAGGTTACCTTGAGTTCAAGCCGAACTATCGCCAGGGAAGTCGGGCTGAGGACTTGACAAGAATGTGCATCATAAACACAGTCAAACGTAGTAGAGACAAACCAGAAGTGCAACAAACCAACTAAAATTACAGAGAAATCACCGCATACCCAGGACGACCACAAAGCCCACCATTGTTTCGAAAAACCATGCAAGAAGTAACCACCAAACTCTTCAATACAACATCTTAACATTACCCAGTAACATAGAACCAGAACCGATGCTAGAACTAGCAAACAGTGGGAGGCAGAGAGTCATTACCATTCGGCGAAAGGAACCAAGTAAGGGCACATAGGAGCAGAGCGAAACCAGCAGCAACAATAACCCAAACTCCAACCAGAACCCGTGCCATAGAACCATAACATGGTGACCAAGACAACCTCGAAAAGGTGGCGGAATTAATGCTCCATTAAAACCACCAAAAACCCCAATTGCATATGAGTGTGGGAAGGGATCACATGGGCCAATTGCCACGAAGGCAACCACCTCAGCTTTGGGGTGAGTCATCAAATTCTTAGCCCCTTGACTTTTTCCCATTTATTGTAAGCAAATTGAATTACAAACATAACAACTTCTATGTTGTAACTTCTAGTTCTAACAATAATGGTTGTAATTATGGCTCATGGTGATGACATGCAACAAGAGTTACTCAAAAACCTAACATTGATTCATCTTTACCACTTAAAGGCCTGCAAAAAAAATTTAATCATACAAATTTATATTATAATTTAAGGGATACAAATTTATGCATACTTATCAAACTTGCATAATATCTCATATGCACGTTTTAATCTAGACATCTCACATATGCATATAAAGTAAAGATTTTATTATCTTCATGCCACTTAAACTCTTGAATACATATTTAAGTGGATCCACACTTGTAAATATGAAATTCCCTTTTTTCTTTAATATATAGTAATAAAGTCTTATTCCAAAAACTTTGAAGTATTGGAATTCACAATTTTTTTTTAACTTCAACGAATAACAAGTAATGAATAGTACTTTGAATTTGAATTTTTAAATAAAACACCGATCGTTTGTTAAGGGATTAAAAAATGACTTATGACACACATCACTACGACTTACAGCACACAACACCTTTGAAAATTTATTCACTTGTAAAACAAGCATCAACATGTTTCAAGATAGAGATGGGATGTGTTGAAATGCAAAATTTGAGAAATTTGTGTTTGACAGGGTCAACACACATATTTCTCTAACGAGGGTTAAGGTACATGACCTACTTTAGTCATTCTCACCACTAGAGCTATAATCACAGGAGACAAATGTAATCCATGGAAGATGTTTTATAGGAATATTGTAGGACAATAAGAGACTCTAAATTAAAAAACATTGGGAGATAAAAGTTGGACATGTGCCTAGAACTAGTGGGAAGCTACCTCACCTTCACAATGGTTGGGAATGTAGTTGATTTTATTATATTTTCATAAATTTCAGATAAGTATTTGAGTTATCTATGATTTTGTATTAAGTATGTGAGGTCTCAAAGTTAGTTTAAGATTAAGGGATGAACAAGAATGAGAAATCTGTGAGAAAAATATTTGGTTTATTGTGTCAGAGTGAGTATTATTTAAGTTGTTCATTATTAATGAGTTAGAGTCACCTTGTTTAACATTGTTTTTCTTTGTGAAAAATATATATGTGTATGTATACTGAACACGGCATCAAAACTAGAGAAATCATACAGAGGAGACTCGAGGATATTTTTCTAAAACTTTAGAACTTAGGTATCTCTTTTAAAAAATACAATCCACAGAACGAGAAGCAAGAGCAGGCAACAATAATTCTTATTTGAGAAACAAAAGTGAGTCAATACTCTAACATAAAACCAAAAATAAAGAAAGGGGTTTAGTATAATCGTAATTAAACCTAGAATACACATATATATGTCTACAAAAGGACACATGCTCTTAGAATTTCAAAGTAGGAAATAAGTGGTAACTAGAGTAAGTATTAGAGATTGAAACAAGGTTAACATGCTTACATGTCTGGGGCAAAAAAAAAGAAAATTTCATCGACCTTTGAATGTAGGAAATCATTGCTCATATTTAATAGTGGCTTTGTAGGAATTCTATGCAAAAGCCCAATTGCAGGAGTCTACAAAGTTTTCTATGGGCTATAGACTTATCTAATACCCCTAAGAATTTTGTTTTTAGACAATTACTATCTCTAAACATTGAACTATTATGGGATTTAATGACAAGTGAGGGATTTAATGACAAGGGAGGTCGTGGAGAGACTTAGGTTGTGATGAAATTGTATTAATTTAATAAATAAATTACTTGGGAATATTGAGGAGGAGCACTAGAGTGTACAAGAATTCTTGTCAGAAAACTTGTGGTGGTCAAGTCCACATGATGAACCTTCCTTAAAAGGTCTCCAAACAAATGTTTAGGAGAAGAATGAAATAAAATCAACATAATGGATAGAAAAATTATGTTGATTACTGAGTTCGACAGAAATACAAAGTGGTGTTGAATAAAGGAGCACTACAGAGAAAATAATGCTTTATAGAAAAATAAAAAAATATTTTTCTGAAAAGAGTAAAACAAAAAATCATAGGAAAAGGGTTGGCATCCTTTAAAGAAGGATGATGCTAAAATCTATTCGTAGAACAAAAATTCTATAAGTAAAAAAAACCACAAAAGAATGGGAGGGGATTTTGGGGAGGCAAGAATATCTTGGCTCAGGGGGAATGTAGATCATAATTCAAGGTTGTGTGGAATGTGTTTCACTCTTGAATACTTCTTAAGAATTACATATTGTTAGTATTGAACTCTTTTTTATGTATTATTGTTGAAACGTAAATGGTATACTAACATGCAATAATATGCGCTAACTGTGTTTAGGTAAAGTGATGCGTATCTGTATATAGTAACTTATAGTATAAGTCAAATATAAATTTTAATTTCTCTTTTATTTGTAAATGATTATTGAGTATGAATTGTCATATGTATGTATCTCAGACTAAATTTTACCATATAAAATTTTACATGCGTGCATGGTTAATCACGCCTGTTATTATTATTTATGAAGGAATTTTTTTCTAAAGGAATATCCATATTTATATAGAAAATCTCTCAATCGTAGATTGCAAGAACAACACCAATATCATAAGGTGTGTACATACAAATCCATAGTATGCATGAATGCTACGAATACGATTTAGATGATTTGGGGACTAAGTAAATATGCAATACTACATCATGAAGGTCGTCAACATTTGAAATGGAAGACTCGTTACTAGTATCTCTAATCTAATTATGGAATAATTTAGTTTGAGTTAACGATTTTTGGAAATTGGTAAGTAAGGAAATTTAAATGTATACTTCTAAAACCAACAACTGAAAATTTAGATGTTAAGCTTAAAGAAAGGAAAACTGGAGCAAAGATCATTATAACCACCACCAACCAATCTTAAGTTACCGAAAACAACATATTATGCGCATACTTTGTTCAATACAACAAATGAAAGCAATTCCATGAACATAATTTCATGGGTTATGACCAACGAAATTTTCTATAGTTAGAGGAGAAATTTTAGATTGTGTAACCTAAAATTTTGAGAGTAGGAATGAAAAAATATATATAGACACTGCCAATTGCAGAAGAAGTGCCGACATTTATAGAGATACTCTACCTAACTCCATCTAGAAGTTGGATTTTCACCGAAAGATGACAATCAGAAGATACATAGAGAGGTTTGGGTACCATGATCTCAAAGTTTTATTTAAGAGATTATAATTTTTGCCACTCAAAGACAAAAGAAAAATGAAAAAGAAAGAATCATGTACGCCCTTTTGTTACTAGAGTAAGGATTCATTGAATAGTGGCGTTTGTGTAATCACCCCAAATACGCAATTTTATTAGTAAGACTTGGTTGACTCATATAAGTAATAATAAAACTACAATGATAATTGCGTTAAGATAGAAATGGAATGATTAATCTATCTATAAGAATGATAAAATTGATACTGCTTGTGATGAGAAATGTTAAAAAAATTATATATATTTAGACCCACATAGGTAAAGTATCCTTAATGTGAACGAAGGTGCACCTAGGGTTAGTACCTGAGCTATTAGTGTAGAAGGGACCAACCGATTGGTACAATCCTTAGGTGCACTGTATACTATCCTAGTGAGCCATAGTAGAGTTACATGAATGATAGGAAACCAAAAATAAGTGCAAGTAAAAAGGTAGTATCATTCTTTAACAAGGGTTTTGTGCAGAGAGTAACACGAAAAAGAAAATATATATATATTCACATTGTGAGTGCTAGAAACCAAGGAAAATATTTAAGTGGAATAATTTCCACATAATTAATCTTTTAGAAAAAAGGAAACACAAAAAGCCATAGTGTTTTTAAACACAGCAAAATGATGATACAATATTTAAACTAAGAGAAAGACCCATTTGTTTGGCATTAAAACCCTAATAAAAGCCACTATTATATTTGTTTCAAAGTGGCGGAGGCTCTGCCAATGCAAGTGCATGTAGCTTGCCAGGAAGAGGTGGGATGTCAACTAAAATAATTTGGATATCCATCTACTTTAGATAAAAAAGATACCAAACATTTGAATAAAACATTCGATACAATTTTTAAGTAGATAATATGAACGAACTTTGGATAAAAAGAACTTTCCAAAGTTGGTTTAAAATACCACTTTGGATAAAATAACTTGGCCCGTCTCAAATAACCTCGGGGCATGTGATGTTTGCATTAAGAGGTAAAACTAAAAACATTCGTTAAAAATTTCATTAAGGAATTTGCCAATCGTGAACTTTGGTTGAAAAGAAAAATTTAGTGATTTTTAAGTAGATAATATGAACAAACTTTGGATAAAAAAAACTTTCCAAAGTTGGTTTAAAATACCACTTTGGATAAAATAACTTGGCCCATCTCAAATAACCTCGGGGCATGTGATGTTTGCAATAAGAGATAAAACTAAAAACATTCATTAAAAATTTCATTCAAGGAATTCGCCAATCGTGAACTTTGGTTGAAGAGAAAAATTTAGTGAATTTTTTTTGTCAAACGATGAATTAATCTATGATCAATGTAGATCGTTGTAGTCTCTGTATTTCCTTGAGTAGGGACTAATAAGATAATTTTCATCTATATTTTATTTAGAAGGAATATCACTATTCATTTTCATGAGTTAATATTATAATGATCATTCTTAATTTTATGGTTTTGATATTTAGATAAAAGATTTTTCATCCATATTTCATTAGCAGAGAATGTTATCTGCACTTTCATGAATGACTAATTGCCATTTTTGTTAATGACTAATTGCCATTTTTGTTTTGTGATTTACACCTCATTAACATATGGTTGATTTGATTTTAAGCGATGGACACTTCAACCTTCTTCTCCTGCCCCTCACCTTCTCCTCTAATAATCAAAAGTCAACCTAAATTTACACCTATCAACGTAATAAATAATTTAACTTTTAATATATAATAAAGCATATTAATAAAGAGTAATGATGTCATCTAGTAATAAACTAATATCCTATGATATTAAGACATATGATATCAAGACATTTTAATAAAAGTGTCATTTAATAAAATGCAATGATATTGATGAAGTGTTATGGATTGAATGTTAATCAGGGAAAAGAGTTTATATTGATGGACATGATTTAAATTAATATTATTTAATATTTTTTACGAATTTTTTATTTGTCTAATTAATTAATTATAGAGTTAATAAATTAATAAATTTGAAATCGGCTATTCAAACTATTTCATATTATAAATGATATTAACTCGTTCGATATAATGTTTCACATTTCAATAAGAAATGAAATAAGTTCATAAAAATATCTTAGGAGTATATATAAAAAAATTCATACCAAGCTTAATAAAACTATTAGGACCATAAAATATCTTAAAGATGTTGCGAGTTATTTTATGTGTAAGATATTATAAAGTCTATGGTACAATTCATTCAATAATATTTTTGATTAAGAAGAAAAATGTGGAAATCTTAATTAATGAAGAGAAGATAACTTTTCTTAGGCAAAAATGTTAGTAGAGAAACAAAAATATTAATAAATGATATTAATAAAAATGAAAAGTTTAAAATTAATGATAATAGGAATATAAAATGAAAATGATTTTTATTATAGTAAATGATAATAATGAGTATAAAATTTTTAAATTATTGTTCATATATAAATGCAAATAAAATTATTTTCCATCTAAACTTAGTTACACATAAATTTGAAGATTTAAAGAGAAAGAGTGAAATATATAAATATATTGTTGTATTTAATAATCTTCAGATTAAAATGAGTACTTATAAAAATATTTTTCAATTTATATCAAGTGAAAAAATATATAATTTAGTAAGAATTTACCATAACCCTATTTTTCAATTTATATCAAGTGAAAAAATATATAATTTAGTAAGAATTTACCATAACCCTATATGTTCCAAGTTCAGAGAGATATCCACTCTCTTAAAATGAACATATTTTTTTAGTACAAAACTTGAAGAATGGTTTCTATCATGAGAAATTTAATTTTTGTGGGCTTTTTGTAGATGGATACTTAACATGGATCTATGTTCCTTCTTAATAAACATATTTTCCTCTCTTTCAACTCTTCCATATTCTTTGATCAAATATAACATCGTACATATCTTCATCTAATATCTATAACATCCCTCAGTGAACCGCTTATAAAAATACGTAGGAATATAATTTTTTTAATGGAATTCACTAGTGTGTAATATTCCCAATCACTTATTTAATATTCCTCAATTTCCCATTAGATAAAATCATTTTCATTACATAATGTTACTTTAGAAATGGAATAACATGTCACATAATGTAACAACCATTGTTGCAACATATTAACATAAATCTCTATGTTGTATCCTTACATCATTATCATTGTTCATTTAATTAGGCTAGTTAATTAAATATTTTATGATGTATGTGTCAATTTCGTACAAGGAAGCAATATCATCATAATGAAATAATATGCAAACACATCATTGAAATCTGATATATAATGTAAAACCTCTAGGGAGAAACCAACAAACTTTTATTTCATTAAATGTTTCATGAGGGTGTTCAACCCTCACTCAATGGCTGCAAGGGAGTCCATCCCTTGACCATTGCTAAATTCTTTATAGAGAAATATCATCTTAAATCCGAACATAACAAGCTAGATTCTATTACATTAATCATGATACCATTTGCCCCACAATTCCTCGATCAATGTGTCTTTGTGGCCCGATTGTTTCCTGCAGCGGATTATCCTATGTTTGATGATCCCTCAATATTCATGGGAAATTACTTCATTGTCTTCCATAATGTTAAATATAATTTGTATTTCACATAAGTCACAATCCTTTCCTCCAATTACTATCGTCAACAAATTCTAACATCATGATTGTATATAATATCAATTTATCAAGCCCAAATAAGGAATCTTTCCAAGTTATGCTTTAAACATATTTTCATCTTCCACTTTCTTGCACATGCATAATAACGTTAAAAGATGTATTCGATATTTTCTTTTACATGCACCCTCAAGTGCACAACCTATTTCTAACACACATAAATAAAATGTATAATGAGTATTGAGGCATACAGTTTTATTGATATCACACATTTATTAATGAAAAACATATAAATAAAAAATATGTCTATTTATTCATGAATGTGTATGGTTATGCAACATGTCTAACCATCCAAATCCACCATGCATAAAGTAAATTTCAGAGATATCACTAATGCATCCTCATTTATCCCTTATTCGTATGTATCATAAGAAAGGGAAATAATTACATACTACTTCCCACAAGAAAAACGATAATATTTAAAAGAAACTTGATTGTGATCATTATCTCTTCACACAAGAAGAGGGAAAACTTTTCAAAAGATAAATATTACAATAAATATTATTTATTTGCACACAAGAAATTGGTTTCCATAAAAAAAAAAAAACATTGCAACTACACATATTGTTTTTAAGAAAAACTAACACAATAACAATTACCTTTACGCATGAAAATACATAATGTTTATCCAACAAAAACTAGCTTAAGAACCATTTTATTTGTCCATCTAATCATATTCACTTCAAGAAAAATAACATCATAGATATTTTTTTTTTTTTGCACCCAATCGCATATGATTTTCTAAGAAATTTAGAAAAATAACTATTATCTACGCATCTATAAACACATATTCTTTTTCAAGAAACCGGTAAAATAATTACATATTATTTTCAAGGAAAACATGGCCATTTTTATTTTCATGCACTTGATTCTCATACAATATTTTTCAAAAAATATCATGGTTTCTCTATCTTTTTATGTGGAAGGTTTTCGTGCATTCTTTCCAACAAAATATCGAGGTTAACCCATCTTTTATCCCCAAAAACAAAGAAAACACTTTTAAGACAATAACAAGGTGATCTTAAATTTTTATGTGCATAAACGATGCAATTAACACAACTAATATATCCATGCAATATTTTGAATAATTTAATGCACAAATAACTTATCTTGCACTTTCTCTAACATTTCAATTAACCAACTGCTACTACAAGTGAAACATCTAAGATCTCCCAATTATTTCTATTGGTATTTTAGTGAGAGATTATGAAGGGAATTTTCTTCTATTCTAATGTAAATCTAAGATGGATGGGTCAAGGGACAATTACATGGTTACATCTAAGGGACTAATGAACAAGGTTCTTATCTAAGATTGAGGAACCATAATTCTAGAGATCTAGAATTGATAACTTTATCTCTTAAGAAGCCTTAACATAAAAAAAATATCTACATGATCTGATCTTTCTGCCTAAAGAGAGAGTTCAAAACCTCCACTTCTGGCAACAACCTCTCACATAACTCACATACACAATGAACCAAATTGTGTCACGTGCTTTCACCTCAAATCCTGACCAACTCTAATCTCATATTATCAATATTTGAAATAGATTTTGTATATGGTAGGACAACCACCCCAGTGACATAAAAAAAAATTATTTTCATAGTTCTTTGATTCTCACAGGTCTACAAATCATTGATATAACTAATTCATGATGTTAACCATTTGGAAAAATAGGAAATGTGATATGTATGTTTGACAGATGATCCGTAAACTGCTATGCGCATTCATCTGGACTGTTTGTCAGAAGAGATCTCATAATAATATATTAAAATACAATAGTTTTACATTATTACAGTTTTATTAAAATTCTGGATCTGTAGATTGTACTGTATTTATTGGATGCATGCGAATGGAGATTATGAAGAAAAGTAGAGAACAAAAAAATAAGCACACACACAAAAAAACATAATACACAACATATACTCTTTGGGAAACCCTTTTGGGAGAAAACCCAGTTGGAATGTGAGGTGACTTCACTCTCTTTCTTTACTTGGAAATATGGTTGAAGGTACAAATAAGTAATACATGTGGCTCGTTGCCTACATTAGTGCACAAATCCATTGTGTGTGCTCTACCTCCTATCTCTCCTGGCTATCTTTGCTCATCTATCAAACAAAATTGTTACATGTCATTTTGTCGCACTAGGAAAATTACAATCAATTTGGATCTTTCACTATCCACAAACATGTCCCAAATCATTCCCCTGAAAAATAGGAATCCAAATTATCCCAAAGAAAGTGGGATTCATGGATCCCATTGTACAAAACCATGTTTTTGGCTTCCTGCACGGTTCCTTGGTCAATTTATGCACATATGCAGAAGAGTCCATTAGGAACTATGCATAAGTATGCATTATCTATCCCAACCAACAAGATTCAAATGGTTCCATATTCAGTCATGATCCCTCCCATCATGGAGAAGCTCAATCTCTTTGTGGAATCCCTATCCCACCATTAGTGGATCTCATCCCTTAGAAAATGGATCCCAAAATTCCCACTATGGGACTCTAAACCTAACTCAGGCCCGAGGATTGAGGAGGATTATTGAAAGTAGATTTATGATGTAGGAATAAGGTTGGAAGGATATTCATTCAAGGACAAGGTTGGAGATTTTGGGAAGGGACTGGCAATCGCAATGCTACATGGTTGTAAAGTTATTGTCCAATTTACTAATATAAAGGAAAATGTTGTTTCTTAATTACATCTTTGTTGATATAATTTGTAGGATTCCTTAACCACGCAGATAGATTGTGATTCCATATTGATAAGTTTATGATACATGATTGGTTAATTATTCCATTTATCTCTTATGTTATATACTTGATGCTTTAATCTCTTGTTTATTTATTTCTATATAGATCTCCTTCAGGACATCATGGTGAAGTTGTGGGGAGTGATGGCAGGATCACTAAAACATCAAGGAGAAAATGGTAAAAAGATTTGAAGGGGAATTCATCAATCATTTCATTTAAACAGTAAGTGGCCTCCATCATAGAATTTATTTCACCTAATCATAGTAGTTCATGTTTGTTTCTTACTAGGTTTCTTTGAAGTCTAGGGAGATTGCTCTTGTCCAAAAGAGGGATAAGTCCACAAAACAAATTGGCAAATCCAATAGGGATTCATCTCACTCTACACTAGATTTCTTGTTTGAAATTTTGAGCCTTCTATACAAGCCTTTCTCGAGTATTTGGAAATCTTGAAATTTTGGATTTTGGATTGGATTTGACTTGTCTTTTATTTTTTCCAAACATTCCTCTTGTGCGTACTTAGGTTTTAGGTATAGTGTACATATGTAGGCACCTGTATTTTAATAATAGAGTATATTCACATTGGTTTCCTCTAGCACCTACAGACATACCTTGAATTTTTAAAAATTTCAGTTTTACCCTCATCTGGTCCAAAATTTTTGTTTTTTCCTAATAATTTACAATTGTTTGTACATTCTTTGAATTATTTTGATTCTTGCTCAGTGTTATGTTAAGATTAGCTTGAGATTGTATTGTTTTTGTAAATTAGGGTAAAGTTTCATCTGATGAATGGTTGATCTATTAATAGAGATATCTATTAGTAGTGTATGTTGACTATCTATGCCTCTTCTTTCGATTAGATAAGGTTTGGAGTAAATCTTTCCCTCTTGCGAAAATTTATTTTTTGTGTCAAAATCAACGATTTACAAGACTCGGCATTTTTTGTGGAAAATACTTCTTGCGCTAGTTTTGAAATGAAAAGTCATGTTTCACTCTATTGCTAAAGTGTTCATGAACTATAATTGTGTTGGAGCCGAGTTCATAACATTCAATTAGGGAATGTCCTTTTTAGTGATTATTGGTTTCTTATTGCATTTGGTGAATTTCTGAGTGATTGTATGAAAAGAGAGATTTCATAATTTCTTGTGTTATTGGGCAAAGTGAAAGTTTGAAAGTATTTTCAATATTTGTGTGATTTGAAATTGGATATCTGCATTTCAGGAAAAGGGATATAGTGGGTATCTATCTATCTATCTTCTATATATATATATGTATATATTTATATATATATATATAATATATATATATATAATATATCTATTTAATTATTCTTATATATATATATATATTATATATATATATTATATATATATATATATATATTATATATATATATATTACATTTCAGTGGAAAAATGAAAGACTCTTTCCTTAGTTGAGATAGGTTTTCATTGAACCGAAAAGATTCCTTTTCTTTTTGACTACACTTGGTTTTTTCATCAAGTCATAGTTTCATAGTTCACATCCATTACCTTGACTAAATAACAACTCTTAAAATCAATGTTAATAAAATCGTCTAGAAAGTTTTATTTTTAGGGCTCTTTTCCACCTAAAGTAGATCACGTTGTAGGGCTTTGGAATAGTGAGTTAACTTTCCAATGCTACAAGCAAACATTAGCATCTTTTGATAGGGAGAAAAATCTATTTACTATAATTTTTCTTTTGAAATATCCCATTACAAAGGAGTCAAGCACGAGAACATATCGGACCTAGTACAGTAGAGTGATTTACACAAACTAAAAATGGTGTTG
This sequence comes from Pinus taeda, assembly GCA_000404065.3. NCBI lineage: Eukaryota > Viridiplantae > Streptophyta > Pinopsida > Pinales > Pinaceae > Pinus > Pinus taeda. The sequence continues at coordinate 63,892 of APFE030765296.1, forward strand.
AAAGGTACTTGGGAGTCACTTGGAAGTAAACCTCAAATTAACCATGTTGAGTAACTTTCAAGGGGATTGAGCTTTGTTACTCAACCCTTAGTGACCATATTCTTACGCCTTTTACCTAAGGTGATGGCAGAGGGGAATTCTTTGTTGTACCTATAACACACATTGGCTAGACTAACCTGGAAATTTCTCGAGGGTGTTATTGATTCGAGATGGCATAAATGAAGTTTACTTCCATCAGATCATGTACATTAAGTAGGTTGTCAACATAATTGGTTTCACCTTCTCTATCAATAGCCACCTTTTCACTTTGATTTTTGCAACGTTGGTTTTCATCACGAACTAGTGATCTCATTTTGAAAATCTTCTTTGCATTGTTCGAAATCAGAGATTTTTTAGCATGTGTTAATCATTTGCTTTTACTTCTTAGAGACCTTAAGATTGGATTGTGACTACTATTTGATTTTATGATAAATTTCAATCTTCGTTGAATCAGCAGGGCAATCACGTAGAATCCAAAGCAAACCTCCTAAATACACACCTATTGAATTGGAAAAGATAAAAACTGAAAGGTCAAATTCGTCATGATCTAAAGCTTTAGAAGAACCTAAAAAATTGATAGTTTTAAAATATAACATAGTAGAAACCAAAGTGGATCCAACGTAAGAAGCATAATTAGGTGTATTTCATTGTGGCCGAGAGATTACTGAAGTAGTTCAAATTGAATATGATATTGGTGAAGTTTCAAACACTTAACTAATTGAACTACATGTAGAAGAACCTATGTCTAATATTTCTCAACCTCGATCACCTTATGTTGTTATAGATCCTACTCATGAGCCACCTTCACATCGAAGGAGGCTGATAATTACAACTAGATTACCTCCTTCGTTAATTATCATTGAATATATTATTGGAAACAAATAGACAGAAACACCTCATTTTCCATTTGCCGGTAGTTAATATTTTGACCCAAGGGTTCCTTTCTCTCCTTTCCGACGTAACCCTTGTACCACTTTGGGACTTTTAGGTCAGAATTTGTCACCATCACACATTTCGTTTTATTCAAAAGAAAGAAATATGTAAAAATTCCTATTTGGAGACAACCCATTGATTCATCTATGTTTACCATCTCCCCGAAATCACTATTTTATCGTGGTCCATGAGTTCCTCCTAGAGACCAGTCACTTCCAGGCAATTTTTCATGAGTTGCTTCTTCTCGTCAACTTTCTACTTGCTCATTTAGTTTATCTACATATAATGTTCAAATCATGACATCCATGAATGAACTGCCTATGACATCAAACAAACAAATTCACATGGTATCTGGTAGCTCATGTAACCATCAAGTAACCCCAACTAGTGTTTATTACCCGCTTGGGGGGAATCACCTTATACTCCACCTTGAGGAAAACATGTTGTCAGATCATATTCTACCATTCGGGGTAAACCTCTTAGCAGAACTTATGGTTAGATACCTCAGTCGAGTGTAGGCCAAGCTCATGTAAGTCAACCTTTTCTTGGTAATTCTTACCCTGGGATGAACATTATTTGAAATCCTTATTTTACTCAATAGTTTGGTCTAGTTGTTCCACAAGTGCCGCTTTAGAAATTGTTCAACCTACTCGACAACCTTTTCCTCAAATACATATTCCAAGTATTATCATACCTGTCTAGTATCCTATTTAAGGGATTCCACAAACAGTTATTCAACGACCTCCCTAAGGAATTCCTCAAACACTTGTTCAATAATCGATTCAACAACTCACTCAAAGTGCACCACAAACACATTTTCAAACACTTGTTTTGTAGTTGGTTCCAAGTTCTCCTTAGACACCTATACCAAGAGTATCACAAAGAACCGTTCTAGTTACCCCTCAAATATTTGTTCTTTAAACAACTCATGCAATCCCTCAGGTTATTGATTATCAAATTATTCCTACGGTCCATCCTATACCACAGATTCCTATGAGGAAATCTACTATAGGAACAATGCAAACAAGTTCACAAGGTCAATGTTTTAAAAGACCACCTTTCCAATGTCAAGCTTATCAGTTTCCACATTTTCAAGGACAAGTATTTCAAAGTCCAACTTTCCAAAACCCACATTTTCATGGTCAATTTATTCAAAGTCAACCTATTTAGAGTCAATTCATTCAAAGCCAACCTTTTCAAGTTCAACCTATACAACGGCAATATACTTAGTTAAAATGGGTCAAGACCAACATTTCCAAAGTCAACTATACTGTGGTCATATTTATTAAGTCCTTGTTTAACCTCAACCTCATATTGTTCACCCTAGTTAAGTTGGTGGAATTCCAATTCCAACTAGAGAGGCTTTTCCATGATATCCTTGGTACCCTCCTCCAAGGGTTGGTATTAACCCACAAGGTTATGTAACTTTACTGCAAGTCCCTAACAAAAAATTATCATTTATTGCAACTCTAGATTTACCTTATTTATCGTGATTAACAAACAATCCCATTTATTATTATCATTCTTAGCAAGTGATTCCTACCAAGTTACAAAGTGACATACCTAAATTTGAATGCAAATCAGGAGAAGACTCATCCAATCATGTGAAGACATATAATCTTTGGTGTGAATCGAATTCTTTAATGAGTGATTCTATCCATGTTTGCCTTTTCCAATGAAATTTATATGGTTTTTCAACCAAATGGTACATTAAGCTACCACACATATCTTTTTGAAACTTTAAATCTCGAGAAAAAATGTTTTTAACCAATTTCCAGCAACCAATTTGATATGATATTGGCATTGAACTATTGACTTCTTTAAAACAATCAAACTCGACTGATATTTTCGATCATATAAATGAATGGAGACATAACCTTCATCTAGTCAAAGTTTTTATTTCAGATCATATTTTAGTTGTCTTCTTTACGAAGTCACTTCTTCCTGTTATTACTGAGGATGTTGCTAATGGACATGTCATCACAAAAGAGTAGGTAATTTCTTGTTTACTGTATTTAAACTCAGACTACACCAACATGGCACCTTGTACGAGAAAATCCTGAATTTATCGTGCCCTATAGGTGATCTGATAGTTACATCTCCTATAATATCTAATGTCACTAATGGTGTAGGTTAAATCTCATAAAACATCGATCATTACCTCGAAACACTCCGAGAAGGTTTCAAACCTCATTTCATCAGACTTGGTCCCACCAATAAGCACGGTCTTATAAGTTGATTCCTCAACTTTTTATACTCCAAATGCATCAAGATGGATGAAAAATAATATAATGATCCGATTCAGATCATAGACGACCATGGAAATTAAAAATTGAGGAAACATATTGAGTTATATACATTTTAACTTGAACTTGCATATGAGATAGTTGGGATATTACATACTCGCCCCCTTAAATATAACACTTTCCTCAATGGTCATCTCTTCTTTATTTCATCATTATTATGTTTTTTCCGAGTATATATCTCCCACTAGAACTATATTTTCGTTTAGATTGCTTTTATATTCCACAATCTACTTTTTAGGTCATCTTTGAATCATGCCAACTAACTGAGAATAATAAAAAGTGTGATACTTCCCCTTCAAAATGAAGGATTCTATTTCTAGGAAATACCAACAAGTAAAAAAATAATGTTTTATTAATAATCATAAACCTTTACAATTACAAAAATATTCATTTTTTTTCAATCATTTGGATATTGTTCAATTTTATAAAAGCATTTTTTTTTATAGAAACTTATTGTTACTTTCCAATTACTCTTGTAAATTATGGTCGCTTCACGCAATACTTTTTATTATAAGTTTTTTATTAGGTGGGGAAATCACTGTAAGAGTGGTTTATCACCCCAATAATAAGAACCTTGGATGGTTTAACAACCTCCATGGAAATCACCCCAATCTGTATGACCAACATATCCAATCAATACCTTTCAATCATAACCACATTTTGTTTTACCATATCATTTTCAATCAAATGATATTCACAATATTTTTAACTATCGATTATTTAGCATAGTAAATTTAACAGTACTCATAGAACCTAGCTCTCTAATTATTGCAATGATCACGGTCGCCATAACTACACACAGTGCATATTTTCTTAGGCCCTCCTAAAGACATGCACAAGATTGGTAATACAATAAGGGGACTACACTTCCAATATTTCCATCCCTAGCACTAGGCTCCTTTCTTGTCATGATGTATAGAAAATTCTTATAAAATCATATAGAAAGTTCATTTTAATGCATCACTTATCTATTTTGTTAACTTGTTCTACTAAGAAAAAAATAGTGGGGAAAGATGCTCCTCCCGACCAATAGGAATTGTTTTCCACTAACCAAATAGAGCCAAATTCCCATCCAATACAATTCCCTAATATTGACCACACTTGGTCCAACATAGGATTCATCTTTGCAACATCCTACCTATTCCTCTAACAATTCCCTATCTTGAGGAATTTTATATCAACAACTAACTCTTTGGTCCTCCTCCAACATTATCCAAAACCAACACGATTTCCTTAGGATTTTTCTTGTCACCTTCTTGGAAAATGTTTTTCGCTTACTAATATCATCTATCTCTAGGGATATGAAATCAGGGAAAGCAAATACCTTTTCCCATATACCTCCTTGGGCCTTTCCCAACTGTCATATAACTATCTCGGATGTGAAATTTTCTTTAGCATCTTTTCTCATTGTAATTGGAATAACTCACCATATGCACATCAAAATTAAAGATAAGGAATTTTCATGCACATCATGTATTTATAATTTACCCTCAACAAGGGCCCCATATTATGTAAAAATATATTTTGCATGAAACCATGGATGACATCTCATGTTATATAGGTGGCATTCATCTAAAAATTTCCACATAATAATCAACATGCAATTTAGAAAAGGATTAATGTCATAATGGTAAAAATTATAACTTAATATTTGTAATTGCAAATCACATTGCAACATTTTACCTTTCACTTGTTTTTATATTTCATGTTACTATAATCTTAGTGACGTCATTAAGCTGCCCCTCCTTAATCACAGAAACATTAGTCACAACTACTTTAGATAAAACCATAGTTTCTACAAAATATTGTTCTTTTCAAAAAATCTTTGTCAATTTAACTTTGCACATGCATCAATGTTCTCATTATTTCAACATAGTATAAAGGTATTGGTAAAATTTCTTTTGCATAACCATTTTCATGTATTTAAGAGAAATCATAGAGAATTAGAATACCTCTTCCATACTATAGATAAGAAAATGTAAATAAATTTTCCATCAAGTTGTTTTCCAAAGCAACAATTAAGGGAAATAAGACCTTTTTAAACATGTAAGCATTCTAATCCAATCATTTCCAATCGAAACAATTTTAATTCATGAAAAATGAAATTTCATTTATGCATATGTATCCAATTGAAAATAACTATGAAATATTACTAAATTGAATTCAATCACACAAACTTTTGTTGGTTAAACAAATTGTAATGTAAACAAATTCAAAATGCTATCAAGATCTTTATTTAGCCATGACGACGAAGGAACCCTATGTCAATAAGGGACTTAACTCATTAGATTTAATATGTATTTTCTCTAAAATATTCATACCCACTAGGTGAATTTATATAGGATGAATTTAACATATTTTTTTAGATGTATGATTTATACCAACTACATTTATCATTGAGTCATCAATTTGTAGATTTGTGAAGTTTGAGCAAATAAGGTAATCAATAACATCCAATTATTGCTAGTTCTATTGAATAATCTTGGCTTCCCTTATCCTAATTTTGACCCTATGATCAACACACTTGAAAAAAAATTTTACACTTGAATTTTGCAGCTTACTGAGGATCCTACAATTTGTCATTCCATGGTCGATTGATGTTTGTGATATGTTTACGTGTCAAAGTCACTGGGTCACACATGATCATTCCTTGATAAACTTATAAGTAGTATTTTCTTATACATGCTAGAACAAGAATAGAACCAACCATCAAGATAGTTCTTGTGCGATGTTCAACCCATATAGATAGTTAGTGCACACTTTCGTTGACAATTTCCCTTATATTGGTTGCATATGTACTTCTATTTTGGTGAGTTTTTTTAACTATCACTTTTGCACACCTTCGCTTTTGCATCCACCACTGTCACTTTTACTTTATTCCACTTTAATAAAAGTCTTGTTCATGTTAGAATCATTCTATAATGTGTGCCTTTCAAGGTTGTTCACGTTTTGCAAGTGACATCTTCATGTTTTCCTCGTATCGTAGATGTCAATTTTGTTATTCTCACTCCTATGTGTGTCACACCTTTGAATATCACCAAAGTTAGTTCCAGCACACCGTTTTGCATTACATCGTATTATAGACCATTGGAATATGTGTTGGACACATTCTTATATATTAGTGTACCTATTCTTCATAGTCGTCACTCCTATCGCAATTTGTTTTCTAAGTATTGTAATGTGTTGTTTCAACTATCGCACTTAGAAATGGGTGTCTCTTGGATGTTGTTTCAAGGTGTAAATAATTTTCATGAGCCCTCTACATTCTATTGGCTTGAATTAATATAACTTTTGGGTGTGATCCATGTTTGATTCGTGTTAAGATGCATTTATTTCCCCTACTTTGTTGGTCCTGCACTTACCCATTTTGAGAGCTCTTCTTAGTCGTCCTTCTCAGTGCAAGCTATAAAGGCATTAGCCCTCTTACTAGGTGATGAAATTAGATTATTCATGAAACTCATTGATTTTTCTTTTCATCCAATACTTTTTAACTAATTCTTTTCTAAGGTATCCTCCTCTCACAGTGCATTAATACCTCCTAGCATAAGTGACCTAGCCTTTCGTTATTTCCCTTAGTGAAAAGTGCATTCTAGATGAACATGTAGCCACTATTGGAGAGAAATACACCGCGTAAGCCTCAAAGAAGCTAAGAATGATGAAGATCACTTCAAAAAAATGAAGTTCACTTCAGAAAAATGAAGAACTCTTTGGAACAACAAAGGATAGTTTATCTCCTAAAAGTGCATGTTGCACTCCTAAAGTGTGAAGCCTATGTGTGCATGCATCACTCTTGAATACTCGAGCCTTTGAACACATGGTGCATTCTTAAACCACACAACCTTATTCCTCCCCTTTAAGTGCATGGTGAACTCTTAAAGAATGAATCCTTCATCCTTCTCTTAAAGAGTGCATGGTGCACTCATGATACCTAAAGCCTTCATTTGAGCACACTCCTTCGACTAAAAGAAATGCACCTTCCAAGTTCCTCTTGAGCACACAATTTCACTTTGAAGGCTCGAATCCTGACCCCTTCATCTATTTAGTGTTCACCCGTGCACCCTCCCTTTTTCCTCGAGCGCACAAGTGCACATTGGACCAATGAATTATTCTAATTCATGCTTTGGACCTACACCTTGCACCCTTGATTTCTCTCTCCCTCTCTCTCCCTCTCTCTCTCTCTCTCTCTCTCTCTCTCCCTTACTTAAGCGCGCAAGTGAACCTTGAAGGCCTCTTATGAGCCTTGTCCTTTCACTTTCTTCAACAAAATAAAATTGAATAGTCAATCCTTCCTAATCCATTAATGTGTTTTCCTTCAACCCCCTTATCAATCCCCCTTCTTGTAACCCTTTCTTAGTCCAATCATGAGTTGATCATTCCATGAGCTAGGTAATGATAGGGCATATGATTTTAAGACTGATTTTTCCTTGTCATGAATGATTTTTATTTGTAGGAGTACCTTCCTAGATTAACAAGGTAATCCTTAAAGTATATATAAAGGATAAATCATGAAGAAACATTTGTGGAGAAGAAGAACAAAAGAGAGTTATCATGGAGACATGAAATAGATCATGGACCGAGATAGAAATAACACAATGTGTGATAACTCAAAGGATTTTTATATTAATCAAATACCTTTTGGAGGGTGAAGATAAGAACAAAGTGGATCCTTCATGAAGATTAATCATAGCTCAAATTTACCACTAAGAATGCGAGATGAAGCAGAAAGAAATACAACTTGCCATTTCCACCTCATCATGAAGTCCATGTTATCATCGTCAAGTTGTATTTGTACAAGTAACATCATCAGAGAAAATGTGTGTCCATGTGTCATGCCATGTCATCGTGTGGAATGTAATGATTTATATTCAAGAAAAATGGAAAAATGTAATGTGTAGAAGTCCTAGAATCATATGTAAAATATAAAAGGTCATTTTGTCATATATGGACACAATATCTTTAGGAGAAGTCCAAAAGTCATTTAGAAGTTCAAGATTTTTATATAAGTCGAAAGGTAATAATAGAAGTCCAAGAGTTGTGAGGGTAACTTAAGAGTCATGGGGATACGAAAGGTAATTCCACTTGATATAAAAGTAACCTCATAACTCAAGAAAAGGGATTTTAGAGGCTTAAGATGTAGAGTGATAGTATTGGCTTCTCTACTAGTCATAGGAGAGAAAACTATTCTTTGGATAAGCATGAAGTGACTTAATGTTCCACTACTAGACCTACTCCATCATCATTGTAATTGTGTACTTAGATCTTTCACCTAACTAAAATTCAATGAGCGAACACATTCTCTTGCATGTATTACAAATGTTTTAGGACTATGCTTGAGATGTTTACAGTATATGTTGTGTTCATATGTACTAGATAAATTGAACTATTTTAGGGGATTTGGTCTTATCTTATTGAATATGTGTCATATTCTCTTTACAATTGTTATGTGAACTATTTTTCTAATGAATATTTGTATGCTCTTGTGTATCTTTCTTAGGCTAGTACTATTACTTCCTTCAAGAGTCTAACTTTTGTCTCCCGCTCGTGAAGGTCTCCTTTTATACATAGAAATCAATGTCTAATGTTGTGATCTTACTTAGTTATTCATGGTTTATTTATATAATCTCTTATGTTATCCATTGAAACCCTAGACAAACACTTGTTATATGGTAGTTGGACCAATACTCACGATGGGGATCCTACTCTAAACATTGTGAGGTCTAATTGGAACTTCACATCGAGGAGACACCATGTATGTCGCTAGTATCCAACATCGTCAACACCTACCAATTATCATTTATGTATGGTCATATGAAAATCAATAACCCTTTTCCATTTTTGTTTTTATTATTGACATGACAATGCAATTCTAATAAAAAAGTCAGTTTTAAAAACATTATTGTTATCATTGTCTAAGTTCTTTGTAACATTTAAGAACTTATAGCCATATGTATACATTTTTTAACAAATATCCACCTTTGTAATCATCATAGTTTTCTTACATATGCATAAAATCCATACAGAAAACTTTACTTAAACAAGAGAACAAATTCACCATTAGAACAATCTATCATGATCACATTGTTTACAAATTGAACAATAATCTTCAATTAAGAAATAAATGATGCATATTACAATATAGTTTTTAAAGTCATCACCTAAAATATTTTAACATTGCAATTACCGACACTCATGTCATGCAATACTAATTCATGTGAAGTGCGCTCACTATTACTTCATTGCAACGCTAGCCATCAGCATCGTGAACTATCGGAAGAATTCAAGGCTCGAGGAGAATGACCACGAGGGTTAAAAAAATTGAAATTTGTGGCTCAGGTTAGAAGTTGACTCATCAACATACCTCACGTCAATGATTTCAACAAAGGTTCTTCCTTTCCTTCGAAAGATTCATTTTTTTTTTAATTTAAAAAGGTCCTTCATATGATTTATTAAAAAGGTCATTCTTTGAAGGGAGAACCTTTGCTTCGAAAGATTCATTTTTTTTATTTTTTTTTAATTTAAAAAAGGTCCTTCATATGATTTATTAAAAAGGTCATTCTTTGAAGGGATCTTTTTCAAAGTTTTTGGAAGGGCTCATGTAATTTTTCAAATGAACTTCCATTTTTTGTTCGGTGAATCCACTTACAAAGTTCTTTAAGAGAGTTGTGAAATTTGTTTTGCACGTTAGTGTTATTTCTAACTACCTTATGATTTTTTTTTAAAGGGCTAGTATAATTTTTTAAAAATGGCTTTTACTCACAAAGTGGTTTTGAAACTTTTGAGAGTGGATGTTGCTGTTTCCCACTTCAAAGAGTTTGTTGATAAACTTTAGAAAAGATGATATTCAAAGAATTTTAAAAAAGAAGGGGTTTATTAAAAAAAAACATTGTAAAAAAACAAAATTGGAATGAAAAGGTGTGTAAAAACTTTTATCAAAGGAGTGCCACTTTAGAAAATTTGCAGAAGTGCATTTTTTTAGAAGATGAGCAAAGATTCCACCCCAAATATGTTTTATTGTAGGGAACAACTATGTTTTCAAGTTGTATTGTTTGGTGAATGGTGATGTGCCAAGAATCAAGGAATGGGAAAATCCCAGAGGCTAAGTATGTGGAAGGAATATTTAGTCATGTGGAAGGAATAGTTAGTCATGTATGAAGATTTTTTGAAAGAATTGGAACATAGGAGGGAAAGAGATGCCTTCACATTAAAATGCATAAAAGAATATGTAGATGAAAACATTCTTATTCTCATTTCATATGCCAAGACAACCAAGAAGGCTTTGGATACCCTTGAAAGGAATTTTGGTGTAAGGCCTAGTAATTTAGTTGAAGATGAAAAGATTGGTGAATCAGGTTGTGCTCAATAACCATTGGAAGATGATTGTGAGAAAATTGAAGTAACATAAAAGGAGCACTTAGATTCTTGTGATTCCCACTATGAACAACCACAAGTTGATGAAGATTTGGTGAATCCACCAACAGAGCTTGCTCATGAAATTGATGGTGACATTCAAGCATTCAATGCTATGAGGAATCCAACAATTATTATTGTTGATGTTAAGTTTGATGGTTATTTTTTCCTAAAGATGAATGTTGCCCATGATGAAATAGAAACATCATATCCACATGATAATATTTGGTGAGATAATCCCATTTGAGTCTATAAACCAAGCCTAAGACAACATTTTCGCAAAATCACAAGCTATTAAAGAAGTGGAAGAGACATAGACAGCAGAGGTAGAGAAGGAAGTGCTACAGGAGATAGCAGAGGTAGAGAAGGAAGTGCTACAGGAGATAACTCTCATTGCAGAGTAGACGGAAAAAAACCAATGTTGTTCTCTAGATGTTTTTTTACACATAGGATTGATTGATTTCTAGAACTATTGTGAAGAATAGTTAAGGTTACTTGAAGCATGGGTTGCAACACCATGTATTTATAAAGTTTGCATAGAAATTGCATAAATGCATGTTGAAGGCATATTGAATGATGAAAAAGTAAATGAAATTTTGAGGTATTTTCTTAGTGAAGAATTTTTTATTTTATTTTTTATTATAGACTTATGTTTCAGCAAATTGATGATGAAGATCACACAACATAACATAATATGTGACACCATCCCACATACTAGTAGTTTTTGGAAGATGCAAGACATGGTTAGACAACATGGAAAAATGGAAGACTTGCACTAGCGAATGAAGAAATTTAAATTTAAATCCTATAACATGAATAAAAAGATGAAAAAATTAGTGGCTATGAGATCTGGAAGAAGAGAAGAAGAAAAGTAAATGTAGTAGATCCAAATTTTTTAAATTGTAAGTCCATAGACTTAGTTTAAATTTTATGTGGTTTTACTTCACTCGAATCTAATTCAACCACTTGTTATGTGTCAAAATAGTCCATCCAAGTGTACTAATTCAGTTTCAAATAGTCCAATTAAGTTAAATCTCTATTAGTTATTTAATGTTGATGTCTCCAATATAATCTTACTTAACTCATTTGTAATATTGAAAAGAACAAATTGAACAAGTTTCTGCTCCACTATTTCTTTACAATTTTTGTCACATAGCAGAGCAAGATTAGAAAGCATCAACAAGTTTTTTTACAACAAGTTTTTTTACTGCAATGTAATAGGAATTCTCCAACCACAACAACAAGATGAATCTTTTGTTTCACAAAAGCTGAAAAGTATCAATAACAGTAAAATGAACTTGGTCAATATTCCCATAATTTGCATTACTATGATGATAACCCTTAATCGTTAATAGGTTGTACAGAGTGCAGAGGTGCTCCAAAAGACTAACTATGGAGTCCACTGCAAGTGCTTTCAGGCTCATTGAGGAGGTAATATACATATTATTGACAAAAAAACATCGAGGTTACCTTAGAGTCAGCTAATTCTACAAGCTAATGGAAACAGTTGTACCCTCTCTCATAAAATGGAACTGCATACCAAACCGAACATAAAATCAATAACTTGACTCAGATTATCGTAGAAATCCATTTAAAGCCTCTGAATATATGATTTAATTTACAATGGCTATTAGTATAGCACAGGCCAGGATTGTGCTGAATTGTTTAGATATCGCAGGCAATATGGGACCAAAATCTTATTGACTAAAATAACTATAGGCGGAGAGGAGAGACTGAAATTTATATCGCAGGCAATATGGCATGAAATCTAAAATAACCATAGGCTTAGAGGAGAGACTGAAATTTATTTCGTATGGTATTATTAGATGATTGTTTGTGAGAGGGATATTATTGGCGGGTTGTTTGTGAGAGGGATAATATTGCAAACACCGTTTAAGCCTGTGACTACGGCCCTCGACACCAGTATGCACAGTAAAAGCTAAGATTTACGCAACTATGACAGTCGCCAGGTTAAGCGAGTTCACTATATCAATCCTCGAACTTCAAACTGATGCTCAATCTACGTGGGTTTTTATTAAAGCGGGTTCACTATATCTGACAGCAGATAATCCTCGAACTTCAAACTGATCATCAATGCAAGTGGGTTTTTTTTTGGATAATAGGTTGCTGCTTTTCTTAGCAATTCTTTCTTTGATTCAGACCGATAACATGATGGTTGACACAGATAACACTTTACCACATGCAAGCCATTAAGATGCTCACCATTATTCCTACATTTAAGATTTCAATAAAAAAAAGAATAGGTTTTATGTTCTTTTATAACGCAATTCTCTACATAACTCACAATGCCGCTTCCCTTTGTTGTTGAAGCACTGGCAACTCTTAATCGGGATCCTGTCACAGTTTTTTGATATTTTTACTGCAAGTTAATTTTAATAATACAGAATCAGCCAATGTGTTTAGAGAATAGAACAATGTGTTTTGGCAATTTCATAACTACACATTTCCAAAAATCAATTTCACTAGTTTCTTATTTAAAAAATTTGCAAAGGGTTTTCTTCTACAAACCAGCAGGGCTGCAGGGCTGTGTCTAGAGTTTATTCTTGTACAATAATGTTCATATTAATTCACATGAATGTGAAACTGTCATGTGGAGGTAGCTCAAGGTGGGGCAATTGTCATATAACCTCAATACTACTACCGCAGGATGCAACATTTCCATTCAACTTGCCCAACAATTACATAAATGATAGTTTGGTTATTTTAAGTGTAATAATTTCAATTGTTATATTCTTTCCTCTTAGCACCACCTATGCGACCACCTAAAATTATCACTCTTTAGAAATCTATCCTATGAGTGATATAAAATCAATTCACAAAGATTATAACTCATCATATCTATAACACATAATCCCATATCATTACAAAATTCAGCATGATATTAATTATTTATAAACTTCGCAACTCTAAACAAGCACTAATTATTATAATTATTTATAAAGTTTACAACTCTAAGCAAGCACTAATTATTACCTAATTATTATCATAATTTTTATTATTCTACAAACCAGTTGTGTCTCGGGTTTTAAAGGTTATAATTAGGACTCTAAATAGGTTCTGACGTCTTAAACATTATTGGTGATATGCGGCTAATATATATTATAGCAATTAGAAATTACAAGGTCATACAAAATATATAATAAAGAAACAAGGGTATCATAAAATATTAAAGTTGTAATTTCAATGGAAATTTCAGTTTGTATTCCACTGCACACCACTCTGCTAGGTGCCCTGTTTATTCTTGAATAGGACCTTAAATAGGAATTTATGCATAATAGCACTATTTTCTACTAGTATACTATTTTCAAATTCGAAACCATTTATGAAAGGTATATATGCAAATTTGGCCAGAAACTAAGTAGATTACATATTCCAGGAACACCTCAAAATCTAAAAAGACTAATTAAACGAAGCTTTATTACTAAAACGCAATCCAATGGAGGAAAGGCGTATGAATCACTAAAACAACGCGGCAGTGATGGGAATGCTGTTACAGAAACAACCTCCGTACGGCACAAGTCCGTGCGTAATACACATAATGTACGAATTATCATGCGTCACTCATAACACACTTAATCTACGAACTGAAGCGAATGATGAGAACCAATTAATTTCATTGAAATTACTTCTGTCATGGGATGCAGGGAAGGGAAGGGAGTTTCATATTGTGGGCTACCTTTTTCCATGCCGGGCGAGAAGAGATGTCTTCCCACCATGCATGCACATTCCTTCTGGAAAAAACGAGATCTCCCTTTCCAACAGCATTCACCAAATAATGGAGGTAAGGCAGATGGTGGAGATCCGCCAGGGTAAACGAATCTCCAGCCAAATATTTGCTCTTGGACAGCCGCTCCTCGTACACATCCAATACTTTACCCAGCTTTTCCACGTTCCTATCCAGCAGTAGCTCGTCCGTGGGGCCTAATCCTTTCATCGGATTTATGAAAACCTGCTCCATTATCGCATAAAATGGAGGATTGAATTTCTGCGACTCTACCTCGCACCACTGTTCAACCACCGCTTGCTCTGCGATTGTTCTCCCCATAAGATCGCAGGTACTACCTTGGAATTTCTTAGCCAAATACTTAACGATCGCTCTCGACTCTACATCAACCAGCACATGAATTCTTCTCAAAAAAAACCCTAATACACTTATTAACTAAACCAAAGAGGGCGATTCTCAAAACAAAACCCTAATACACTTAATTGACTAAAGCAAAGAGGCTGATTTTAATATAATGTAATCTAAAGAGGGTGATTCTCAAAACAAAACCCTAATACACTTAATTGACTAAAGCAAAGAGGCTGATTTTAATATAATGTAATCTAGTATTTCAATTTACGGGATAATGTTTCCATCTTAAATCGTTAATAGCATTTCACAATTAGATTGATCATTTTTCTTTATAATATTAAGGCGAGCTATTTTAATACACTTACGCAACTAAAAGAAAAGAAACCAAAATTAATATAATATAATATAATATAGCATTTCACCTTTAGATTGATCATTCTTCTATGCAATATGGAGACTAACAACTTTAACACACTTAATGAACACAAAGCAAAAAAACCAATATTAATATAATGTAATATAACATTTCAGTGTTGAACTGATCACTCATCCCTCCCTCCAACATGGAATGCTAGCAACTTTAATACACTTAATTAACTAAAGAAAGCCAACATTAATATAATGTAATAGAACGTTTCACTATTTAACTGATGATTCGAATATTGAAGCTAGCCCAAACCTAAACTATGTTCTAAAAGAATTTTGAAGCTAGCCCAAACCTAAACTATGTTATAAAATAATAGTGTAATATTGCATTACCGATTAAGGTAAGAGCCCCATCTTGAACGGCCGGAATCTCTCCAAATGGCTGGAAACATGAAACACAATGAATAAAGAAACCTTAAAGCATGTACTCAGAGATGGAAACATGAAAGGCAATGAATAAAGAAACCCAAGCAAGTACTCAAAGATGACAGATATTTACGTACAATATTTAAATAGAATATCGAATCTGGAGCACAACTTACATTAATTGAGAGAAATGGAGGTTGTTTGTGATCCCCAGCGAGAATGTCTACAGGGATGACCTGGTACGCCACTTCTTTTTCATTTAAGCATGCGAGTACGGTTGCTGTGCACGCTGAGAAAGGGAGGCCAAACACCTTAATCATTTCCATGAAGGTCGGCACTTATCAGTTCAATCGACTAAGCTGAAGGTCTGAAACAAACCACACTTACATTGTTCAGGCTATGTATGCAGATATAGGCTACACTGTGAATGAGGATTGGTATCTATCCTGGCCACGCGTAATTTGAAATAGAGAGACGTGTCACACTTACATTGTTCAGGCTATGTATGCAGATATAGGCTACACTGTGAATGAGGATTGGTATCTATCCTGGCCACGCGTAATTTGAAATAGAAAGACGTGTCACAGTATCCAGCACATCCTAAGGTGGTACAAAAGTCTGCTCAGAGTGTTTCCATTTGGAGTATGTTATGTTTTGATATCTGAGCCTGCGATGAAAAGTGATTTATATTTAGCATGTGAATTACTGGAGAAGTTTTAATTTGGGGAATCTGGCTGGAGTCTGTCATGTTTCAGTAGGATATGGAGAGTCCATATTTTTAAAAGTTTCTGTCTACCAGCTTATGTCTGTTTCGCAATTAAAGTATTGTCAGATAGACAAATTTACAGGTATATATTCCTTCACTCCGCTCTCGGTTCAGCAGCAGGACCGGTAGAATATTAAATTCCTACTTCAAAATTTCTATTCCACGTAATTTAAAGGTCTGATATAAGTTTCTCTGCTAACCATCTTCCGATTTGTATTATCCATGCGGTCTTTCTTTGAATTAATGACAAAGCTTCCTCAATTTCTTTAATTTAATTTGTTTTTAAATAATATCTTTCTTTAATTTAATTTGTTTTTAAATAATATGTTTTAACATTTGATGATTCAGATCTTTATCCGGCCCTTTTCAATTTTTATCACTGCTGTTGATATCTACACGACTATCTGCAAAGAGTTGTATGCTATTTTC
Organism: Pinus taeda; assembly: GCA_000404065.3. NCBI lineage: Eukaryota > Viridiplantae > Streptophyta > Pinopsida > Pinales > Pinaceae > Pinus > Pinus taeda. The sequence goes on from APFE030765296.1 coordinate 80,660, forward strand.
CTACTCCTCGTCCTTTTTTTGTTTTGTTTTTTTTGTTTTTTTATTTAAATGTTTCTATATTATGTAATTTGTTTATTAACTAATATTTCAAATATCTATGTTTTTTTAATTTTTTTATAATAATTTTCATTATTATATTCATACTATAAATTTATTTCCAAATAATAAGTTTATTTTATTTGTTTACATTTGTTTTCCCTCTTTTACTCAATGTATTGTAATAGTATTAATGTCTTGAAAAATAACAAAATAGTATTAATGTTTTGAAAAATAACAAAAAAATTTAGCTATCAAAATGTAGGATTCCCATTTGTATAAAATATTTTTATAATTTTATAAGGTTGAGATTTTTATAATTTTATAAAGTAATCCACCATTTGACAAGTTAGATTCTTAAGTGAGTAGAAATAATTATAATGCTTTATGGTCCAAGAGAGGGAAAAATATATAGAAAAATAAAAAAGTTCATTCATTTTACAAAGGGTGATGACCCTTTTTGGTTCTCCCACATAGAGCTATCATGCTTAGAGATAAATGTCATGCTTGCAAGATGTTTTAAAGGAAGATCCCAAGATTATATTAGAGAAAGGAAATCCTTGTGTGGGTATATATGTATATATGTGTGGGTGTATATGCATATATATATGTATTGAACACCACTTGAAGAAAAAGGAATATATATATATATATATGTGTGTGTGTGTGTGTGTGTGGGCGCGCGTGCCTAATGCTATAAGAAAAAGGGATATAATCTAAAAAAACAAAAATATAGAAATTTAGGAGATATAACTTAATCCTAAAATCCTCACTTGACATCAATAAGAAAAATAATCCACAAAATAAAAGGAAAAATAATCCACAGAAGAAACCTTTCACTGTGATAACTAGTTGCACAAAATACAAGTCATGTTTCCCTTCATAGCTATTTGCTCTGAGAGCCTAGTATGCAAATTGGAAAGGTGGTGAGGCACAAAGAGCTAGTCCATTACACTAACCATTCAAAGATAGATCACCACCCTCCAAAAATTAAAACCTATGGTCACCATCCACATTGTTTCCAACATGACTTAGGGGATGAGCTAGAATTAGGCCTTAAACCATGTGGACTCTATCACATGAACAAAACATAGCAAAGCCTCTCCAAAATTAAACCACCATCAAAAGTATGGAAATAGTCAGCATAAAGTTTATGCATATATTATCGTAAGTATAGCAATGAATAGTAATGATATGTAAGGAGTTTACTTGGACTTTAGTCTAGACATGTTATATATAGATATATAAGATCATATTTATTGATATAACTTAAACAAACATATTAAATGGTGTGTAAAACATTATATGTTTTATATATATGGTTACATATATTAATATAATTAAAAAAAATCTTAAATTATTATTTAAAACATTAGTGTATCATTTAAATACTGCAAATACCATAACCAATCTAAGTAGGAAAATCCAAATAGTTTTTTGAGAAAAAAAATAGTAATCAATGTGTAATATGTAAGGAATAAACATGAAAAGGTAAATGTGAATGATCTCTCATGGGATAAAATGTAAATGCCAAAATACCAATAACTAGCATATTTTAAATTCAAAAAAAAAGAGAAAAGTTATTCGGTAAATATTGAAATCTAGATGATTTTTTTTAGAGAAGTGTGTCGCATTTTGGAATTGGACAATAGAATATTTTAGCCTGTGGCATTTTGGAATTCGTTCCACAATTATAAAATTGTTTTTTTTCAATTTCTTATTTGATTTATTAATAAATTCAATATCAATAAGGTTCATATTCATAGATATAATAAGTTTTTTTAATAGTTTTTTATATATGGGAAATATTGTTCAATGCTTATTGATCAAAGGAAAGCCTACGGGTTACTTTATAGTAAATATTTATTTCATGTTTTAGTTAATGTTCTTTTAGTACCTTTTACTAAATTCAAAGAGGTGACTAAATGTATACTAAACTTTTATTGAGATAAGAAAAAAGCAAAATAACATGTATAATGTAATATAAATATGAAATTTTCATTTTATTTATAGATGGAATCAAGTATTTGTTATCTGTTTTTTTAGCTAGTTAATTTTATATTGATAGGAAGCATGGAGTATCTTATGCAACATAAATTGTTTCTTATTATATGGAAAGACAAAAAGTGTGATTGATTTTCATAGACTTTTTAAAAAAAAAAAGGTTAGGAACTCACAAACTAAACTAAATATAATAAAGATAGTAAAATGAAAGGTATGTACATAACAAATATAATAAGGATAGTAAAAAGAAAGGTATGTACATAATAATGAAGAAGGCTTATATTATCCCTCAACTTACTTACAAAACTAAATGTGCAAAGAAAATATGACATACTCATTTAAATTGATATAATTAGTTTGGGTGTCATCGTGCCCACCAAACGTTGTATTGATTCGATATTATTTTTAATCATAATATCTATGTAAGAGATATCACATTTATTTAGAAATTCAACTTATTAGCAATGTTTATCTTTAACAACATCAGAAATTAATGACGTTTAGAATACAAATATAGAAGCCAAAATATTTTATTGTTTGAAGTCATTCAGAACTAGGATTTAGAACACAATACTTAAATTATGTTTCTATGAAGACACTTTTTTCCTTGCTCATTATAAATTTCATCCATAGGACCTCTTATTAGGTTACTACTTTCATCACATGCCATACCCGTAGTACAATTGATTTTATAGATATGACTATTTTAAAATTACTTATAAATATTATTTAGACTTGCTCCTTGAGGGGGTCATGGCCTAAATTGATTCATTTATGTAAATAAATTTTACGATGAATAAATATTATTTTTTTGGCAATAATAAGATAAATAACATGAGTGATGTGGGATTCTTGCTACCGAAGAATTTGTTAAGTGGTTAAGTCGAAATGATGAACATTCCCAAAAGGGAAACAACATAATTGGAGAGAAATGATGGGACCAACCTGCAATTCCACACTATAATGTTTAACAATAATACAATAATGCACTAATCAACAATTAAATGATTAGTAAATGATTTGGATCTTAATACTTGTGATTAGGTGTTAATCATAGGATGGTTCTAGATTTTTGTTGTATGGCATTTCCATTGGACTTTAATTATGCTCCGTTGGTGGTGCTCGCCTCGGTTATCGTTTCCTGCTCTTGGTTTACGCCAAAACCCTGCATTCTATGTAATTTCTTTATTTGCACTTGCATTTTTGCGGTGCTGAGGGTTTGGACTCGTAGTGAGGGTTTGTGCTTCGGAGGGTTTGTGCTGTGAACATATGGAGTTGAGCAACAGGCTCTACATCCGCCCTGCTATGGGTTATGCTGCTTGTTGGTGTGGCACCTTTGTTTGTTATGGTGACTTCATTGCTTGGTTACTTGGGCACAGTATGAAGGTTCTTCTCGTCTGTGTAAGACAGTGGCTACTATCTCTTCCTGTTCAGTTACTAAATTTGTCCCTGCTCCATTGTTTTCATTTTATTGAGGTTCTTCTAGTTGTTAAATTTGGTTAATGGGTTGCCCATGTTGCATTCTACAGGTCACAGTCACGGTGGTCTCCTCTGCTTCGCAGTTCTCTTCAGGTATGTTGTCTCTCCATGTTTCATTTTACCTCTTTGTTTTTCTCTAGTTCTAATGAGAGCTACTCCTTGGTCTCACGGTGTCACCATGGGTTGTGGCTCAATGGGGTTGCATTCTTACCACGTGACTAATCTCTAGGTAAAACAATTTGTTCATTGTACATTGAGTTCCTCACTCTTAGTTTGCTTCTTACCTTTTACTTTGTTGGCATTTGGCTGACAATGTTACCTTGTTTTGCTTGCGAATGTGGGGGTTCGTTATTTTGCGAGGTTGATGAAAGCGTTATGGCTTTGTCCTAGTAGGCTCTGATACTATTATCAATTTATTTTTACTAGTTGGTCTCTGTCAATTTGTTGGGTAGAGTCCCAGTTCTCGTCCACTCAAGCTTCTCTGTTGTTGCTATGCGACCAGGTCCAGTCTTGTACAAAACCCTTGTTTGTATTCTGGCAGTTTTGTAATTGTAAACCACTTTTGGAGGGTGGCCGACCAAACCCTCGCCCTAAGGGTTCTGCTGGTTCGAAATGTTTTGTCCGCTATTTGAATGGGTGTCCCAAGACTGTTGTATGTATATAAATAGTTTTTGTTGGCAATGAAAAGGAATTAACATGAATTTTGGTTACATTATGTTTACCTCTGTCCTGGGTTGTGCTCAGCATTTGTGTTCTCATTCTTGTTTGAATTGTGTGTAATGTGATTTGATTTCACTTGTTGAACTCTGTATGTTTGCTGTCAGTCTTCATGCTGGGTATGCTCGTCCAATTTCTCTATCTGCCTTCTGTTATCTAGGAAAGAAAATGATTGAAATGGGTAGGAACATACAATATTTGCTTAGTTTTAGGCTTACTCAATGATTAAGGGAAAATTGTAAACAAATGCTACAACGAACTGTTACAGATGGACTCAGAATGTTTCGGATGAAAGAAAATTATTCTCTATATTGTATTTCTCTTCTCATGTGCTAAACCCCTCCATGATTGTATTACATTGATTTTTATATTGGGCTTGAACAATTAATTAAACTATTCTTGGTTACCATATAGTTACCCTTTGTAGTTACATAGTCGATAATCTTGTTGGGTTTTCTTGTACTGTATGAGTTACAAAAGCACTGTAGAAGTTACAACAATATAATTTTTGTTTATGAACAGACATCTATAAGATAGACTCAAAAAATGATAGAACAATGTAACTGTTATGACACTATCCTAACTGTACTATTCCTAATATTCCTTAACTAATAATAATAAGACAAAGTAGTTTCTAGACACTGTTTTATTCACTAAACGTAAATGAAATTAAAAAAAACTTGAACCTGTCCTTCTTGGTCTAAGACCAAAACCGGGTCATGATGCCCTTAGCTGGATGCTCCTGCATCAAGAATTTTTTTTTTTTTTTTGTAAATTAGGCTACTTCTATTATTATACAAAATGTAACAAAACGATTACAACGAGGCTTACCTCAAAAATCACCATGCTGAGATGGATTTATCACCACTGGACACCTGACCTTGATAACCAGAAGACCAACATTTGTCCTAGACCAAAACTGGAGAACCCACAGACTGCCAAAACCAGATTGACTCAAGGACACCTATCTTGCTTACAGACACCGACATTGACCCAACAGTGTAGCATATGAAAATAAAATAGCATACATAGTCACACTTAGAAGCCGCGTTCGACTCAAAAAGAGCTGAGTACAGCTTCAGCTTTGCCAAAAAAACTTCACAGACAAAACAGATAACAAGACATATCAAAAAATTTTCATGTGGAGACCAGAACCACCACCTTTGCTCTCTGGAGGTCTTCTCAAGCATTCACAGAAGTGGAGGGCTGCTCTTCCACCACCCTGTAACCGTATTGATCCGATGCGCTTGAATTTGTGTAGGGTGCATCATCTTTCACCAGCTCACTTGGTCCTGCCACCACACTCAAGGCTTCCACCGACTGAGCTCTTTGGCATATGATTGGAGACAGAGACCTTCGTTCCGCAGGACGCTCTGCTGGAGGTGCATGTTCGCATTTCTCAATTCGCACCGAGACATAGTATGTTGCGTTGTCTAGTAAAGAAGGGAAGCTGAACTGGGTTGAGGGATGCGAGCTATGCCCACAGACATCAGCACGTGCATGCCCCCTGCCTCACCCATGGCCTCGCCTTGTGACCCTTGAATCAATTTCGTCTGATGATGAATCCGAGGGGTGTGGGGAATGCTGAGGAATGGCTACGCCTCGAGCGCCTCCCCGAGACCCTCCTCTACGGCTACAGAGGCGAAGCCATTCTCACGGCATACTGCTATGAAGCTGGAGTGAAAATGACTTAAAGAAGCTGGAGTGGAAATGACACATGGAAGCTGGAGTAGAAATGACACAGGAAAGCTGGAGCGGCAATGAGACAGAGAACTATGGCTGCATGGAGACGGCACGGGGGACCTAGAATTGAAGCCCGAAGGCCTGGAAACTGGCAAAGGCACAGAGAGCGGGAGAAACCCAGCCGTGAATACACTCAATGTCCCTGCAAATATGAACTTCCCTAGAGAGAATGCCCCGAATCGCCCAAACCAACTCTTAAAAGCACGAAGATGACAAACATTGTGGGATGGACTCTCAGAGGATGAGACCAAGGCCGTCAGAGACGAGAGCGGAGGTCTGAACCTCCCAGAACTCCTCCAGATCCCAGGAATCAACAACAAGACATAACAACGAAGCCTCCAAAGCAAAACGACAGACAAAGCTTGAATAAGAAAGTGAATTACCAGCGCCAGCTCGCAGTAATTATACTGCGTGGCACCTCCTTCATCCATGTGTGAACCAATGTAGGTGACCTGCAACTCGAAGGCCGACGGAAGAGCAAACGAGCGAGAGCAGCTGCTGTGGGTGGCGGTCTTAACTATGGAATAATGGTGATCTTGCAAGCGAACCGTGGTTTTAATCCTCGCCCGCTGTGCATTGATTGTTGTCCATAACTGCAGAGGACAGATGGTGAGACTGGACTGCCACTTGCCCAGTGGGAATCCTGCCCCTGTCCTTTCCCACCTAAATATCACCCACAGCTGGGAGTTGCAGGTCGTAAAGCGCCAGGGAGTGGCAATCCTGATGAAGATGTATGTCCCCTGCATCATGGAGAGTACCTATGTAGTGAGGACGTTGTGTATCGACCCCTTGATTGGCCAATTTGTCTACAACCTGGTTGGTCGTTCGTCTAACATGCTTGAACAGGATGTTGTTAGGGCGTCGAAGCCTTTCCTCCAGTGTTTCTAGCCTGCTTAGGAGCCTCTAGCTAGAAGCTATTTTGGTTGCTATAGGTCCTGCTTGAATTCTAATGGCAGCATTGATGAGAATCAGGGAATCTCCCTCAACCTCCAATGGATAAAAATTTTGTTGATCGGCCAAGCAAATTCCTTTCCATAAGCCTTCCAATTCTGCAGCATTGTTGGTGTTTCTGCCTAGCGAACCATAGTAAATGTGCTCAACCGTTCCTTTGTCATTTCTGATTACTCCTCCATATCCTATCGGGCCAGGATTTCCTTTAGCTGCCCCATCAAAATTCAATTTCTAAGTTGAACTGGCTGGGAGGGACCATTGAGAAGGGGAGGTGGATTTGGGAGTGGTTTTGGAATGGTTCTGCAGAGAACAGGGTATGTTGAGATTCCAGGCATTCCAGATGGTTTGTTCTTGGGGGGAGGTTGGCCAGTCAGCTTCTTGCCAAGGTCGTAGCCCCAACATTTCCTGGAGGTTCTGCTTTAAGAGGAGCCATAGAATTTCTACGGATCATCTACTATTGTTGAAGACCCTGTTGTTTCGTTCCTTCCATATGATCCAATAGAGAAACCATGGAATGAGATTCCATAAAGAATTCAGAATGGGACTTTGATAGGGGTTCTTAGGCCAGGTTCTTAGAGTGGAAGCGATGTCTTCCTACTTGATCCTTGCTATGTTGTTGCATTGGTTCACTTTCTCCCAGAGTTGAGCAGCTAGGGGACAAGATTCCATTAGACGCATGATGGTTTCCGAGTGGGCGGTGCAGTTGGGGCATCTTGAGGGACCTATGAAGCCTCTCCTTTGAAGATTATCCCAAGTTAAGATGTGTTTCTTGCTTAAGAGCCATAGGAAGGTTGATACCTTGGGCCATAATCTTGATTGCCAGATGTGATTCCATAGCTGATCCTTTTCTGTTTGGCTTTGATCATATCGTATTGTGTAGGCTTCCTTGGTTGTGAAGATTCCTTTAGAAGTATGGCCCCACCTTAGCTTGTCCCGCTTATTTGAAATCTTGATTTGTCTTTGTTTGAGTTCTTGATCTATGTCATCATAAGTTTCTCCATGCCAGTCTATTTGCCAGGAGCTTGCAGGTTTCCATTGTTGGAAGTCTTGAAGCGTTTGTTGCTGCCAGTATTGGGAGATCTTGCTGAGATTGGATTGCTGCAAATGGTTCTGCCAGAGAGGTTTGTGAAAGATTGAGGTCAGTTTTGGTAGCTGCTACCATGAGTCCTCCTAGAACCTCGCTGAGTTCCCCGAGTGAACCTCCCAAAAGCTGTACTCTTGGATAAATGCATAGTGGATTTTTTTCCGAGTTCCATATCATGGATCCTCAGGTGCTCAGACTAATTCTGATGAGCTCGTCCCATTGGCTTCCGGGCACATAATTGGCTTGCCAAAGCTTTTCCCAAGGGATGTGTGGCTTCACTAGCCAGTTCCACCATATTTTTTCTCCTATAGTGCAGTTACTTTGTAAGGGATCCCGTAATCCTAGATCGCCATTGGATTTCGTTTGGCATACCTCTGTCCACTTGACGAGAGCCCATTTCCTGTTGAGTCCTCTGGATCCCCAAATAAAACTCCTCTGAAGGTTACGAATGGCCTTGAGCACCCATTTTGGAGCTGCTAATATGGAGAAGAGATACAAAGGCATAGCTTGGAGGACTGATTTGATCAAAATTAGTCGGCTGGTGATATTGGGCGATCTATAGGTCCAAGAGGAGAGTCTAGCTTCCAGTTTATCTAGCAGCGTACACCAGGAAGCATGCTTCAGGGCAGAAGCCATGAGGGGAGCTCCCAAGTATTTGGATGGAAATGTTGCACTTGAAAAGCCGAGAATACGAGAAATGTTGCGTTGAGTGGAAACAGGGGTGTTGAAGAAAAATAGATGGGATTTATTAGCATTGATCGAAGTTCCAGAGGCTTCAGAAAAGAGAGAGAGCAGGGCTTGAAAGGCTTTGGCTTCTTAAAAAGAAGGATGGCCAAAAAGCATTGTGTCATCCACGAATTGTTGATGAGATAAGGGATGAAGACCATGAATTGCTATGCCTTTGATTGCTTGGGAGGAGACAGCGTGATGGAGAAGGCCACTGAGCCCTTCCGCCATAAGAACAAAAATGAAGGGGGATAGGGGATCCCCTTGCCGAATGGCTCTCGATGGATGGAAGGGTGTAGACGGGGATCCATTGAGGATAACCAAAAAGCAGGGGGAGGTAATGAGGTTCATGATCCAGCGGGTCCATGTAGCATTGAATCCGAAGGCTAACAACATGTGATGAATGTATTCCCAGCTGAGCTTGTCGAAGGCTTTGGAGAGATCAAGCTTCATGATCATTCCTGGTTTTTTGAGAATTTTTAAAGAGTGTATCACTTCGTTAGAAAGTATGATGCCATCTATAATCTGATGCCCCTCGACATAACTTGTTTGCTCTGGAAGGATGAGAAGAGGAAGCAGAGGCTTGAGCCTATTAGCCACTACTTTGGAGATGAGCTTATAGATGACATTACAAAGGGCAATCGGCCTGAATTTATATGGAGAATTTGCTTCTTCGCCTTTGGGGACCAAAGCAATGAAGGTGGAATTAAGAGAGGGAAGGACCCAGTGCATAGAACGAGATTCTTCCACTAATTCTAGCACTTCAGTGCTGATCATATCCTAGAATTCATGAAAAAAAGTTGAGGTGAAACCATCAGGTCCAGGGGCCTTACCGTCTTTGAGTTGGGCCATTTCTTCTTCTACTTCCTGCAAGGAGATTTGTTTTAGGAGATTTTGATTTTGATCTTCCGTGATTATCTTGGGGATATGTTGCGTGACCGATCTTATGGTTGGTGCTCTGCTACCTGCTTTCTCTTTGAGTGCTTCCTGGAAGTATTCTTTGAATTCCTTTTCCATATCTTCATGATTTTCTATTCTTTCCCCTTGACTGTTGTTGATGAAGGCAATGTTGTTATGCATACGTCATTGAATGGTGGAACGATGAAAGAATTTTGTATTCTTTTCCCCTTACTTTCGCCACCTAATTCTGGATTTTTGGCGCCAGAGGATCTCCTCCTGTAACCTTCGAGCTTCTAGTTCTGTCCAGAGGGAGTGCTCTTTGGCTGCTAATTCTTCTGTTCTTCCTTCCAATAGGATGGTTTGCTAAAGAGAATTCATATTCTGCTCCAATCTTTTCTGCGCTTCCAAGATGTCACCAAATTGTGATTTGTTCCAGGCCTTAATCACTTGCTTGAGCTGTTTGAGTTTTTGTTGAAATTGGAACATTTTGGCTCCTGCTAGGGGGATGAATGACTGCCACGCTGCTTGCACCATTTCTTTGAAAGCTAGGTGAGAGAACCAGAAGGACTCAAAGCGGAATGGGCGATTGCAATGTTTACCTGGACGTGTCCATTGGAGCATGATGGGCCAATGATCAGAGCCTCCTTGTGGGAGTATGGAGGCATGAAAGTCTCCTCCCATATGTATGGAATTATCTGAAATGAGAAATCGATCCAGCCTGGATGCGATGTGATGAATTCCTTTACGTTTGTTTGTCCAGGTGAACGTGCCGTTTGAGGTTTGCATATCTATGAGCTGATTGCTTTGAATGAACTCTTTGAGTCCTGTGCTATCCTCTTCTAACCTCGAGCGTCCTCCCTTTTTTTCCTTAAGATTGGTGATGATGTTGAAATCTCCCCCGCTTATCCATAGAGGGTACTTTCTGTTTGCATTAAGTGTTGATAGTGCTTCCAGCACCTCTAATTTTTGCTGTAAATCTTGCGGAAAATATGTGTTGGTGAGTAAGCCATGCAACTCCGTTCCTACAAGATGAAATGTAGCCTGGAGGAAATTATGGGAGGCGTGAAAATCTTGAAGTGTAAGGATCTGCGGATTCCAAACTATTGCAAGTCCTCCTGAGGCTCCTACCGCATCGACTAAAATGGATCTACTTCCGTTCCAAGCTTTGTTGAGGATTCTTTCAAGGGAGATATTTGTACTTTTTGTTTCCTGTAGGAAAACAATGGCTGGTTTCTGTGACTGAATCATATTTTTTAGCATTCTGTGTTTTGAGGGGCTATTGAGCCCTCTTATGTTCCATGAGATGAGCTTCATGAGGAACAATGGGATTGGGGCTTGTAGAACCTCGTCAACTTTGGGAATCTCCACGATTCCATTAAGATCTCGCCTAGGATGATAGTTCTTTGCAAATCAGTTTTGCATCCTCTTTTCTTTGTTTCTTTGAGGATTTTCTTTCCGTCCCATGGACTGCCTGCATGTATGCCTAAACATTTACTTTGTTGCGCTTTGATGAGAACCCCTTCTAGCCGATCTATTTCCTAGGGAGGTATATTGTTGTATTCTTTCTGCTTGCATGTTGTTTCTAGCTTGAGAATACCAGGCCATCTAGACTCACAGTCTCTGTATCTTCCTCCATTATTATAGGGATGTTCTGGGGATCCTCTGTACTACCATCTTGTAGGCTCAAAGCTAAGGCTGCATCAAGGTCCATTGCAGAGGGTTGCAGGTCCACTTCTGAAGCTGGTAATTTCAAATCTAAAGAGAGAGAGACTCCCTTGGGCAAGGAGGAAGAGGGATCCATTGGAGATTTGAGAGGTTGGGTTTCTGAAGGGTGAGCTGGGGAGGCTTGAGAGTCATTCAAAGGCTTGTCTGAGGGGTCTTGGGGGGTGAGGATTTGAAAGCGGTTTTGGGATTCCGTCATCTTGGAGCTGGAGGGAGCTGCCGAGTGCTTTTTGGCATGCCTTCGGCGAGTGGTTACTTTTGTAAAGCCTTCTGAGTCTTTAGGAGCTTCATTGGTATCAGGTTTGATCTGAATGTTCAAGGGGCATTCCCTAAAGAGATGACCATGTTCATGGCATTTGAAACATCGAAAAGGGATGCGTTCATAGTCTAATGGTTGCTTCCATTCAAAATCATCATGAAAGAGACTTACCGAGTCTGCAAGGGTTTTTTTTCAGCTGCATCTAGACGCAGATCCTGGCATAGGAGGTGAATCTTCTATTCTTGGTTTCCTCCACCACTTTGATGAAGGTGCCAATGTTGTCGCCAATTTCCTTTAATGTTTCTTCTCTCTAGTATTCTGAGGGCAAGGAATACATACGGATCCATACAAGCGCATGACTTAGATCCTCGGTATCTGGATTAAATCTCGGAGGAAAAGACCCGAGGAGTTGAAGAAATATGGGCCACCTTCAAAGATTCTAGTCTTATCCTCCAAGCAGTAGAATATTGCTGTAAAGAAGCCTTTGGGGCCTAATAGCAGGGAGACCTGTCCTTTGGGCTTCCATTTGGAGGCGATCCACCCGTGTAGAGCTTTTTTAGTAGGCCAAAAGCCAAGAAATTTTCCTATCAGAGCATGGTCCTTCAGGTATTGTATTTCTCCGTTGATTCGATGGCTGGGAAGTTCCACTTTGATTCGTTTTGTGGCCTTTGGAATACAGGTAGTTGAGGTCACCTTTGGTTGTGACGCCTCCGTCTCAGTATCTTCTTTTTCCCTCGTGTCTGGTATCTCCCCTGTTGCATCGTTTCATGCTAGGCTCTGATTGCGGCCAGAGTTGTTGCCAGTTGAAAACAAGGGGGCTGAGAAGTCTGTGAATTCTGATGGTCGTGATGATGTAGGAGGGGGGGGAACTAACCCCACCCCTCCCGCCGGGCAGGTCATAATGAACTAAAAACCAAACGGCTTTGGATTGGACAACCAAAGGCATGGTGCAGAAAGGCGATGCGGAGGTTGCAGGGGCGCAGGTATGAACATCTGCTACGGAGGTCAAAGCGTAGTGGCTAGGGTTCATTTATGGCATTATTAAAAAGTACTAGGAGATTGTAATGCATGGTTTCTGCATCAAGAAATATTATGTTGGTTGGAAATATAAAATTAGATCGAGAGAAATACTAAGTTAGGTAAAAAGATAAGCATAACCACAAGCCAAGATAAAGGTGTGCTTATTAAGGGGAAAAGAAAAGAGAATTTTCCTATCTTTAAAAAAAAATATCCACGTAAAGCAAATAGGTTGACCTTGAAAAAAAAATTGCTACAGAAAATTTGTTGGGAAAAAAGAAGTAAATAACATTGAGGGAAAACAATGATGTATTATTGTTTGAAGCATTAAAAGAAAGAGGAGGAATGAAGTTTGAGCTTGGGGGGAGTTTCGTGTGTGTATTTTGTTGGTTGGGAGGAACATGCTACCTCCCATAGTTTTCCCGAGGAATTATTTGTGCTCAGATTAGTTGTTATTGTATTAGAGAGTAGGATTCAACATTTTTTGAATTGTAGTATTGATTTCAATATTTGGAATGATTGTATCTTACATAACTACTCAAGTTAAACTACTGATAGTTAATTTCTAGTTTGGTTATAGAGTGGTTTCAACAAGATGGAAAATGCGTATTTAGATGAGTGAGATATGAGATAATTATTTTTTTTATGAATGTTTACTTACATACAAAACATTTATTCAAATGTTCAAAATCTAGTTGTTCCTAGTTTAGTTAGGAGCTTTTGACTATTATGAAAGTTGAACTTGGTTGTAATAGAGGGGAAGAAAAAAAATATCATAAAAATAGACAACTATGATTGTATAACAATAGTAAGGAAGAGTTCTAATAAGAACATCTCTATATGTTTACCATGGTTGGAATATTGCGCATGAAACACATATAAAGGTTATTTGTGGGAAAACCTATCACGCCATGTTGTATAACACTTTTATGTTTTCAAATTCTCATTGTTGTTATGATCCCTGTAGGGAGTCCTAAAGTAACATATACTATGGTTTTCTAGATACCTATAATGTTAAATGTAGTTAACAAGGGTTGAGGAAACCAATTCAAGGAAAGGATTTCACGCTCGTATCAAACCACACTATTTAGTACATTTCAAATTAGCAACCACAATAAGGAATATAATACATGTGATATTGAATATACATGTGTCCTATGGAATAATTATATATATTATAAACCCTTATGATAAAGGAAAAATAATATGATGAAAAACGAATAAAACCAAATAAGAATGTATGAAACTTCACTCTATTTGTGAGTCCAAAAATCCAAGAGAATTTGAACTTAAGTAATAATGGATGTATAGTTAGCAATGTGTTGGTATTTCAATATCATATTGATGTTTCCCGAGGTTTAATGAAAGGGAATAGTTTCGAGCTACATAAGTATTTTTACTATTTCTTTACTCCTAAAGAAGCTAAAATGTACTACAACTAGAAACAAGAAATAATACAAGTATTAGTAATTACTATCTATATAATATAAAATACATAGGTGTATTATTATTGTTAATATTAATGTTATTGAAAATATAAGGATGTAATAAATCGAGTAATTATTATCTCTATAACTAGGTTGAAATAGTTGTATTGTTAAGAAAACATAGGGAAGCAGGTAACCAGATAATTCTTATCTCTACAAATATACATTAAGAATAGTATTAGAACTCAGAATATAATTATAGAGATACTAAAGACTCACTATAATAATATGAAAGGACATTAAGAGACAAAATGTAACCACCTAGATAAAAGACCCAAAATAAAGGTGAAGTATATGAAATGTAGTTGAGAAACTAGATATCAGATTACCAATATCATATCATGAACAAAAGCCTTGATTATGATGAAATTTGTGAAGGTTATTAAAAAAACATAGTATGGGTTCAATTATGTATGTATGAGGTAGAAAACATGGGGTCTTCACTCAATGGAACTTTGACATAGCACTTGTGTTGATGACATACTAAGCGATAACCTTTTTTTGTGTAAATAAGATTTTGTATTAACAGAGTGAAAATATTTTACAAAACTTCTACTTTAGCGGATTTATGGTTGCTAAACATCCAGCCTGGCTACTTAGAAAGAGAAACATAGGCTACTTAGAACGTAAAACATAGGCACACCTCGCAGGGTGGCAGAGAAGTAAAGCATACCAAACCAAACTGGTCCCAAGAACAGAAGACATAGCAGGAGTATCAAAAGAAGAGGTGAAGGGAGAGATCAACAAAAAGAGGACTGAGATCTCCACCATCAACAGTTGGCAGGTCCTGGCTTGGGAGGGTTGCCCAGTTGGGTGCCAGAGGTTTCCCCCCATTGAGTCTCAGCAGGAATTCCGTCGGTTCCAATGACATTGCGCAGGAGCTTGATTAACACAGTGAGCTTCTTGCTGATGTAGTCCACCTGCTGGTCCGGTGAGCTTAAATCCTATGCTCTCCACCACTTCCATGTGGTCATGCTCCATTTCCTCCATATGTTTCTTGAGGTTTCATAGTTGCTCAGCTTGTTCCTCCTGGGCGTCCAGAACTTTAGCGAGGAGGGTCTTCATGCACCACACTTCAGCTTGGGTCTGGACGAACTGAGTGGCCTGCGTGAAGGTAGTTCCCGGGTCCACCAACCAATCCACTTCCTTTCCCAATTGCTGGTCAGAGACCTGGGTTTCCTCTTCTTTAACGTTGTTCTCCAGTTCACTTATCTTACGCTTGTTCTGCTGGGAAGTTCTAGTCTCATACATGGTCTTAGCTTGTTGGAGATCTTTAATAGCCGATTGGTTGCGACAACTTTCCCCCTTCATAGTGTAGCCTGTAGCCACGGAGATAACTTGCACTAAGTTGGCAGAGGGAGCGGGCTTAAACTTGCTACACGTTAAAACTGTGCTTTCCTTTGAGGCTGGGATGGTTGTTAAATAACCGATGGTCGGGAGGTGATCGAATAGTGGCAGCTGATGAATGTGCCACTTGCCTATCCGATTGGCATAATTTCTACGCGATGGGAGAATGGTTGGATCTTGAAATGATTGCTAGCCTTTACTATCACTGTCACCTCCTTCGTCCTGAGCTAGCCAAGTGTGCTGAGTCCTTCCCTTCTTACGGCGACTGATTTCAAAGCTGATCATGGGGGGGTACGTATCCCTTGATCTCCTTCATCTGACGGATATGCCTTGTGTCAATTATCCTTCAACTCTTGCTGGATTTAATGTAATTCGCTTAGTCATCATAACTAATCACCGGAAATATTAAATTTCTCTGTCGTACTATTGCCCTTCTTTGCCGATGTCATGTCCAACCGGGCAAGCTGCATGCATTTTTCCTGTAGTTCTTGGGAGTCGATGTCTTTCCACCAGCTGTCACACTTAGCATTGGGGTTCTCAATCCCGAAGTTCGCCAGGTGGTCCGCGACCGTATTACCCTTGCGCCGGATCACCTGAAAGGCGAGACCTTTCATTTCGTCGAGCATTTTGGCAATGTTATCAGTTACCTGAGCTAAACGCCAATCTTTCGTCACCCTGCTTGCCGGTGTGCCACTGTAGATTTTCCTGGCCACTGTGATGGCAACATTTGAGTCACCTTCGGTTACTACATTTTCTATTCAGTTCGAGCTTAGAATTCTTAAGCCTTTTTCTAAAGCAGCAAATTCCATCTCTTTGTTGGTACCTTCTCCCAGTGCTTGATTGTAAATGTAAACAATTTGCCCTTTGTGGTTTCTGATGACTCCTCCTATGCCTGCTACTCTGAGATTACCCCGTGCAGCGCCATCGAAGTTTAACTTTAGGAATCCGACAGGGGGCCTGTGCCATCCAAGCAGTCCCGTTCGAGGTTCTTGCTGGTTGCTTGCAGTTGATATGTTGTGCCCATTATCTAACTTGAAGATTTTCAGAATGTGCTGGTCTCTAGCTGAGAGATTGCTGTCGGGAGCTATGCTACATTTTGCCAGGATTAGCTGGTGAACATTTTCAGTTAAGGTGAGTTGCGAAAACTCGCGATTTCTCTGATCATTCTGAAAAATGCGCCTATTCCTTTCCTTCCCAATGGTCCAGGTTAAGAACCCTCGTAGGACTTTCCAAATGCTGTTTATTCTGAGATTGTTTGAGTAGTCGCGAGGCCACTGCAAAATGGTATTCTGGATGGAGTCTTTGTCCCTGTTGTTTTGCTGCATGGTAGTTTCTATCCATTTCCATAAGTACTCTGCCCATTCGCATGAATTGAACAAATGATTGATGCTTTCTTCTACTGCTCTACAAAGAGGACATATAGAAGGACCCAAGAATCCTTTTTTTCGTAATTTTTCCCAGGTAAGGGCTTTTCCTTGCATGAGGAACCAAAGGAAGGTCTTTATTTTAGGCTAGAAAAGGGCGTCCCAAACCTTGATGCTCCAGGGCATGGCCTCCCCGTGTTCATAGTGCTCCAGCTGCTCCCTTGCTTCTTTAAGGGTGAAATTGTTGCTTCCCTTCATTCCCCATCTTAGCTTGTCCCTTTCTGTGGAAGTTCTTATTTTTCATTTGTTTAGAGTGCTTAGCAAGTTCCTTATGTTTTCATTTTCTTCTATTGTGTTTCCCGTGTTAAGGGGTGACCAGTCCCTCCATTCCTGCCCATTGTTGCTGTGGCTCCAATACTGATGAACCTTGTAATTGCCCCTGTTCTGACATTCCCTTTTGTAATTCTCCAGTTCTGGAGTTACAAGGCGAGGTAATTGCTGCCAAGCGTCCTCCCAAAAGTTGTGGTCTTGAATTATGCTACGGTTGCACCTAGCTAAATTCCAAATGGGAGACCCTTCCGACACATCCTGTAACCTAATTAGGTCATGTTCATTGCAATCTAGAGTGTATTTCTCCTTCCAGTGCCTTGCCCAAGGAAGAGTGGGTTCTTTTAGCCAGCGACACCATAGCTTTGCTCCACAAGTCATGTTGATGGTGTGGGGGTCTATTAAATTTAGGCCTCCTGCTACTTTTGATTTAGAGAGTTTGTTCCAGGCCACCAAAGCCCATTTGTTTTTATCCGAATCGCCTTACCATAAGAATGATCTCTGTATGGTTCTTATCTTGTGGAGGATGCCTTGAGGGGCAGGGAGGATGGAAAGCATGTACTGAGGGATAGCTTGTAGGATTACCTTAGTAAGGACTAATCTTCCCACAAAGTTGAGGGCTCTATGAGTCCAGTGTCTACATTTTTTCTCCAATTTTACCATAATTTTTTCCCAGTGATGTTTTTTCTAGGGTTTGGACATTAGAGGGGCCCCCAGATACTTAGAGGGTAGATTGCCCCGTCTAAATCCAAGAATATTTGAGAGATGTTTCTGGATTGCAAGATGAGTGTTTAAGAAAAAAATTGTAGATTTAGCGTGGTTAATTTCCATACCTGACGCTTTGCTGAATAGGCTTAGGATATTTTTGTAAGCCATGGCTTCTTTCACCGTGGGGGTGTCGTGCAGCATAGTGTCGTCCACAAACTGCTGGTGCATAGTTGCAGGGATAGATTGCAGGGGATGAAGCCCTCGAAGATTGCCTTCTGCTTTTTCTTTACAGATGAGTCGACTTAGACCTTCCATGAGGATCATGAAAAGGAAAGGGGAGAGAGGGTCTCCCTGCCTGATGCCCTGGGTGGGGGAGAAGGGTTCCGAGGGTGATCCATTGACCAAGATGGAGAAAGTGGAGGATTTAATTAAAGCAAGAATCCATTTAATCCATTGATGTTCAAAGCCAAAGGCTATGAGAAAAGCTTCCAGATATTTCCAATTGACTTTATCAAATGCTTTGGAGAGATCCAATTGCATTAACATACCTGCTTTCTTCCTGGTCTGGAGAGTATGCACCATCTCTTGAGCTAAGAGGATGTTTTCCAGTATTTGTCTGCCTTCCACATATCCGGACTGTTCTTCTGAGATTAAATTGGGAGGAATAGGCTTGAGACTGTTTGCTATAACCTTGGATATGATCTTGTAAATCACATTGCAGAGAGCTATAGGTCTAATCTTCTCAGGAGTGTTGGCATCCTCTTCCTTTGGGACTAGAGCCAGGAAGGTGGAGTTGAGCGATTTTAGAATGGTGCTAGAGTGTCTTGAATCTTCAACCACTTCCCAGATCTCTATTTTGATGGTGGGCCAGAACGCTTTATAGAAGTTAATGGTGAAGCCATCTGGTCCTGGAGCCTTGTCGTTTGGCATGCTTTTAATGGCCTCCTCCACTTCCTCCATTGAGACTTCTCTGAGAAGAGCGAGATTTTTCTCATTAGTTATGATGCTAGGAATGGCCTGGGCTAGAGAGGCTATTGCCTCTATTCTTTCATCCTGTGTCTCCTGCGCAATGTGTTTGAAATGCCTGGTGAGTAGAGAGGAAATTTCCTTATGATTTTGCAAAGTTTCTCCTTCTTCATTTTTGAGTTTGAGGATTTTATTTGCACTTCTGTAGTCTAGAGTGGACCTGTGAAAGAAATTTGTATTTTGCTCTCCTTCTTTAAGCCACTAGACTCTGGATTTCTGTCTCTAGAGTGTTTCTTCCTGTTGACATCTGAGTTTCCATTGAACCATCAGATCTTTTTCCTGCTCTTTGGAGACTTCACTAATATTCCCCGACGTCCAGCTTTTGTGAATTTGCTCGAGCTTGCTCTCTATTATGGATTTTTCCTGGAAGATGTTTCAGAATTCTGTTGCATTCCATTGCTTGATTTTGCTTTTGATGTGTTTTAGTTTGCTTTGGAGCTTGAACATTCTGGTTCCTTGTATGTTCAGTGGTTCACACCACCACTTCTCCAGCATTTTAACACAGTTAGGGTGCTGCAACCAGAACTTTTCGAATCAGAATGGCTTGTTTCTAGGAGTGCCAAGGAAGGCAGCTTCTAGTCAGATAGGCCAGTGATCCGATCGTCCACTAGGAAGAGTGTCAGAGTCCATGGTGATGCCTTCTAGAATGATGCTTTCTGAAATGATAAATCTATCCAATCGAGAAGCTATAAGTTTCTCTCCTCCTCGTCTATTGTTCCAGGTGAAGGAGCTAGTTTTTGGCTAGACATCTACTAGTTTTGCATTTTCAATGAATTCTGCAAAGAGCTCTGCATTCCTGTTTAGCCTTCGTATTCCTCCTTTTTTCTCCAAGAGAGAGGTTATCATGTTGAAATATCCTCCCATAATGATCTTCGAGGTGATATGTCTTAGATGAAGATTCATGAGTGAATTGAGGAAATGAAATTTCTCTTCTAATTGTTGAGGTCCATAGACATTTATACATAAATAGGTTTCAGAGTTACCTATAACTTGAATCTTCGTGGCAATGTAGGATCTGGTGGCCTCCATTAAAAGGACACTTACAACTCTGGTATCCCAGAGAGTGGTGATGCCTCCCTCCCATCTTTGACTGGCTATTTCTATGAAGTCGATAGGTTTGCCCAATGTTTTGCTGATGTTTGCCATGTGAGAAGTGGCACATTTGGTTTCTTGAATGAACATAATGTCTGTCTATTCTTTTTGGAACTTCCTGTGGAGAAGTCTTTTCTTTGCTAGGCTGTTGAGCTCTCTTGCATTCCATGAGACTATTATCATTTATAATAAGGCTTGTTAATGGTAAGATGGAAAGGCATTGAGTGCCTTCATTTTGCCCGAGTTTAGCATTAAAATCCATAGATCATGTAGCACCTCGCCGTTTGTTCTTCTTCCCCTTTTCTTTTTTCGCTTGAGGCCAGATGGATTGAGCGAGATATTTTTAGAATGATTTCCTGTGCACGTTGCAATGCCTAATCTTCTATTTTGCCTGTCTAGTTCCGCCTTCTGTCTTGCTATGAATAGATCGCTGATCTTTCTTAATTCTTCTTCTGGGACATTTTCTATTCCTTGAGCTTTCCAATTTTCTTCTATGACTGGAAGATTTACACCTGCCTTCTCTAAGGCTTCGTTGAGCTCCATCTCTTCACTTCCCCCATCACTGGTTAGCATTTCCGTATCTTCGTCTTGGGTTCCTTCATGCTCGTGCCTGTGGGCCTTGGAACTGAGTGGATCTTC
This sequence comes from Pinus taeda, assembly GCA_000404065.3. Lineage (NCBI taxonomy): Eukaryota > Viridiplantae > Streptophyta > Pinopsida > Pinales > Pinaceae > Pinus > Pinus taeda. The sequence continues at coordinate 101,288 of APFE030765296.1, forward strand.
CTCCTTTTCCTTCCTGTTATGGTCTGGCTAGTGATTTTTCTCCTCTGTTCTCTACTCTTCCACATTTGTTTCTTCAGTGTCTGTGTCTGTTTCTAGTACACTGAAAGTTTTAATGGTATTTCTTGGTACTGCCCCTGTTCTGTTTGATCTTCTTCTGTTGGCTCCTTGTCTTGCTTTTGGTTTAGTAAAGATTTCTTTGCTCTGTGCTTCTGGCATGGGTTTGAGAGCTTCTTCAATTCTGTTAAGAGGACAGTCTCTTACGAGGTGACCGTGTTCATGACACTTTTTGCATCGGAATGGGATTTGTTCATAGTCAATGGCTTGGAAGTAGTCTTCATCTCTAAACTCCAGCCATATGCCCTCATGAAGGGCTCCTGAAATGTCCAACTCCACACATATTCTGGCACATGAGGTGTATCTTCGCTGAATAGTTGCTTCAGAGGCTTTAATAAAGGTTCCCAACCTGTCTCCAATTTGTTTGAGGGTTGCTAAGCCCCAATAGTCTATGGGGAGGGAGAAAATACGGATCCATACTGGAACTTGTGTGACTGTTTCTTTGTCTGGGACAAAATTTGATTTCCAGGGTCTCATGTAGAGACCCGCAGAAGCAAAAAAATAGGGACCCCCCATCAAAAACCCTATCCTTATCCTCTAAATTTGTAAAGACAACAGTAAAGAAACCTTTTGCTGCTAGGTGTAGTTTGATATCGCCTTTGGGTTTCTAGTGTTGTTTGATCCATTGACAGAGGGCGCGCTCCGCTGGCCACAATCCCATGAACTTGCATATGACTGCATGTTCTGACATATGCTCGCGATGGGCTTGAATCTCCGGATCTGTGAAGACAACTCTGAGGGCTTCTTCTTTCCTCGGTTTGCAAGCTCCTTGTGTTGCTTTGTTGGCGCTAGGAGTGGAGGATGGCTCTTTGTCCCTCTCTTCTCTCTTTTTTCTTTCTTCATCTTACTCTTCTTCTTCTTTTGTTTGGGGATTTATTAATCCTGTGATCCATCGGTCTACCTCTGCACTGTGGTTTCTATCTTCCTTTTCATTGGTTACTTTTTCTTTCCTTTTGGAGCTGCCTTTGGTTTCTGCTGGCATTTTCTATTCCTTATCTGTGCTGGTGCCACTGGAGTCCTTGTGTTCACCATATCCCGAGATTTTTAGTCCTTCATGTGCTTTCTTCTTGTGAATGACTATTTGTTTGAAGGATGGGGTCCCTATGGACCCCCTGCTTACCATTTGTCGGGTCAGTCCACGCCCTCTGCTGAGAAGATCAGCTATTCTGTTCTTCTGTGCTGCCAGAGTTGTCTTTGGTTTGGCAGGACTGAGGTGTTAAACCCTAGACCTGGAATCGAGTTCCTAACCTCACCGCACTCATTCCCATTCACTTCGCCTTCGCCATTGTCTTACCAACAGACCTAGAGAATCTTAGGATTAAGCGATAACCTTAATTTGATTACATATTGGAAAATACATCCAAAATTTACTTTATTTAACCCCCTACCAATATAAACCAAATACCCCTTCCCAATTTAAAAAATCACTACTTTCACTTGATATTATATATATCCATTTTTTCACTAACATGTTTTCTACCCCTTTATATTTATATCCCTAGTATAGTGACATGATGCATCTGTTATGACCCCACATGCATTGTATAATGCACCTTTATTTTTCTTATATACATTGTAGATGCATATTAGTTTTCCTACAATTCAATTACTCAACCCACACTAAACCACATATCATTATAATTTGAGGCATTTAATGGTATAAGGCACACAAAGACAAACATTTTCTTAGGAATATCGGTTATGTCCATGTATACAAATTGACATATAAATTGATCTATATGATGATGAAAAATAAAATGATGAATGTTTATGAATATATTTGCATCAAACAAGGTGTTCAAGCACAACTCACTACTACATAAAGAGGGGTTTTAAGACAATATTTGAGAAATTTTTTGGGTAAATTGTCTTAACTTGAGACAAAAAAACTTCTGTATTGTCTTAAATATTGTCTTTAAGCGGGTGTCTCAAAAATTAATGTCTTAAATATTATTGCCTTAAAAATTATTTTCTTAAAGATTATTGTCTTAAAAAATTGTCTCTATAAAGACAATATATAACAAAAGCATTATTGTGTCTTAGGAGACAATTTCATTTTTGTCTCTCTAGAGACAACACTCAGATTAAAGACAATATGTCTTTAATACTAGCTACTATCTATCTAGAGACAATAATTTTTTTATTTAAAGATCACTTTTGTCTCTCTAGAGACAATATAAAAAGGTGAATCCATAAATATCTCACCATTGAAATAAATCGATATAAAAAACATTTAATTAAAAATAAACTACAAAATCGTTGATTAATTCATGTTACTACATAGTGGAAATGAAACACCAACGTCCTACTTGTAAGGCAGGTGCTCTTCCATTGAGCTAGCACACTTAAAAGAATTATGTGAAGAGATGGCAATCCTCAAAACTACATTATAGCCATTGATTTAAAATAAAAATAAAAAAATCTCACGCATGATCTATAATCTTTATAAAAACTATAATCATGTAGACCATATTTTTAACTTACTAAAACTAGAAATTGCCCCAAAATTGCCCCAAAGGGTCCAAAGAGAGGTAGATTATATCTCTAGAAAAAAAAATTCAAAATTTTATACTAGTATACAATTAAATGTTCATGTATATAGGTTACCTTGCTACAATGCCATATCCCTGTATACATATCCTGCTACAATGGCATATGGCTAAATCCATATTCTCTGCATTAGTTGCAGTTGAATTGATTTTCCAAAAAAAATCAATATTCTTTGCATTAGTTGCAGTGGAATTCATGTTCCAACAAAAATCAATATTCTCATTAAAATCCTGCATTAGTTCCAGTTTCATTTCGGCACATGGAGTAAAATAAAATAAGATTACTACATGAGAAATTAAAATAAAAGAAGTTTACTTTGCAAAATCATTCTTGAAAATGCTAACCTTCAAGAATATCTACAACAATGACACCCACATCTGATAGGAACCATATGATATAATTTAGATTTCTTGGATATTCTTCCATGTAGTGTTGAGCGAGATGCTTACCTGATGGACTAGCATGTTAAGGGGTGAACATAATCTCAATTCATATAATTGTTTGGAAGAGAAAATAGATGAGGTACAAACTTGTTGTAACTCCTATATTCGATGCAAGATATTGAATAATCAAGCCACTTATAGACATCACGAGAATGACCAAGAGAAACTAAAAGAAACACAAAAAATTGAGCAAACAATATTATATTCGAATGAATTCTAAATTGTTCTCATTGAAAAAATAATTAATCAGGATCAATCATCTCATTCGAGAGCTTATTATTATTATTATTATTATTAAATACCTCATATTTGAATCTAGCCCCTCCCTGAAAACCAGATGCCACTAAGACACAACAAAAACTATCGATATCAACGTCGATACCAAAATATATACGAAATAAAATTGTTAAATATTAGTAACTACATACACATTCTAGGATCCATCAAGGCTATGGACACAAGAACTGCAGGTCCAATCTAACCTAAAAAATTTCTCCTCGCTTCTCTTTCAGTGTTATTTCACAAATAAAAGCAATTAAAAGGTAAGGAAATCACTTATGTTTAAACTTTAGAGTGCCTTGCTTAAATTATAGAAGGAATGATACATATAGTGAGCTGTAAAATCTAACTCTCCCTGCATTTTAACCAAATTCTACCTCTTAATTTAACTAGAGAGATTCTTAAGCTCTTAACGATTCTAAGGAAAGAATAAATACACACACTAAGAGATGTGGAACACTAAGGTTTAAGGGAATGCATAGAATTTCAAATCATATATTCGAATATAAAATACTTTCACCATATGGCTATCAAAAACTCGTAAAAGTTGAAATCCCACTAAAAAGAAACATGACTCTTCATTAAACAATGACCCAAAAGGAGATTGGTCATCATTTGGATATATGCATTATGGATCTTATGCATCTCTTGGAAGACATTGAAATCAAAATTCAAACTCTTTTAGTAGGAGAAGAACCAGAAAAAACTTTTTTTCTATCCCCATTATTCTTCACTTAACAATAGCCATGGAAACTATCCAATAATCATAAGACATAGCATGGTAGATGTAGAAATTAGGGTTTCAAGAGTGCCAAAAATGGCATTGGAAATGACGTGGCAATGACCATTTTTTTGGAGCTTTCTCATAGGATTAAAAAGTCTCAGTAATGCATGCTATCTCAACTGTGTGATTTAGTGTCTCACTTTCATGAACCCTTTGCTGAATTTTTTTCCTCATAAATTAACACTTCTTTCTATGAAAATCTTTAAACTTCCCCTGCCCCTACTTATTGGTGAAAAAGTGGATCTCAGGGTCTCTAAAATGTGACATTCTACATGATTCTCCTATAAATATATAGAGCTCTTGAGAAATATTTGCAACACATTTCAGGAGGTAGGAAGATGCTCATGAATTTCTCCATTACTTCATTGAGGCTTGTAATGATGTATGTGTTAAGTTGTATATATCATGTAACAATCATAGAGGTAAGGCATCAAAGGGTGTGCATGATAAAAACGTCAAAGATATTTTTGGTGGTGTGTTACAATGCCAAGTCAAGTGCCTTTCCTACAAAGAAGAGTGGAGCAAGATGAAAAATATTATGGATGTCAACCTAAATTGGGAAGACCATACAAATGGAAGAAGAATTCAACTCAACAATGGGCTAGTTCCTAATTTGAAAATATGATGAAACATGAATTAACTAAATATTTTGCAAAATTCTCACCTGTGGAAACAAATTTAATGGAGTAGCATTAGGTCCACCTGATGGAGTTGTTTCCTCAACCAAATTAGATTCACTTGCTATGACATTGTTTGTACCTTGATCAGTAGCACCTTGATTTGAAGTTGGGGAGCAAGGAAGAGGAATATCAATTTCTGTTGTCTCATGAATTCCCTACAAGATATAAAAACTTTCTCGATAAATGGATAGAACCAACATCACCACAAAGTTTATGATATAATAAAAATTGAAGCCAAGAGTGTCTTCGAAAATTCAAAGTAGTTAATCTTACACAGTGTAAATGCTCCACAACTTGCTCAAGATTATCATAAGCTAGTCTAAGTGCACGAATAGGTGTGTCTTTGTCCCAGCTACCCCCATCCATATCAAGCATCTGCTGAATTATCTATTCAAGGTTATTACCAACTACTAATATTGTTCTCGCCTCACCATATGGATCAACGTTTTCTCTTTGAAAAGACAAAAATACAATGAAAATATAAGCAGATTTATCAATATAACAAGAGCATGTATATGGAGGGAGAAACAATGTCTGAAAAGCTGAGACTAATGAATATGTATATATGAACTTCTTATAACTAAGAAATTATTTCCCAGTGTACTTACTGCAATGATGTAGTCTTAGGAGATGACATAGAATTTGTAGGAGCCCTGTTTTTTTTCTAAGTTAGGCTAATTCTATTACTGAAAAATATTGTTATGAAACTAGCTCACAAAAAGATAGAAAAGATAGATCAATGCCTTAGAATTCAACCTCTTCGAGGGGGAAACCTCCTTTACATTACACAAATGAATGATTCTTTCTTTATTCAAATGACAAAACCTCCTTTCTATATATAGGAGTCTAAGGAGTCACAATATAACCCAACCAACCTAACAATAA
>APFE030765296.1:111742-138752 GCA_000404065.3 Pinus taeda
ACTTCCATCTTTATAGTTGTGAGTGGTATGTTTCCTGGTTGCCATAATTTTGCTTTCCATTTTTCTTGCTAACCTAAATGCCTTCTCTAATGAATCAGGTTCCCAAAGGCGAACATAATGTTGGATATTATCCTTTAAAGTCCCTATGAACACATCAATCCTATGCTCCTCTGGAATATTTTTTACCCTTATGTTCAATTTTTGGAACTCCTCAATGTGCTCCATTATTGAAACCCTTTTGTTTGAGACTTATCAATTGGCTAAAAAAAGTGTTTCTTTTTGTATCCTCATAATGTCATAATGTGCTGTCAATTCTTCCGTAAAAATTGCCCAAGTGATAATTTGTTTACAAGAGCAAAGCCATTGATACCATACAAACTGATTTGGTTCCAAATATAAAGTTGCAATACATACCTTTTTTGTGTTTTGCACATTATTGAGATCGAAAAATTGCTCCATCTGTAATATCCATGTTGCGGGATCCTTGCCATCAAACTTCCTCATATCGATTTTTGGAATATGGTGGGTATTTGATCCAACATTAGAGTCTATGAAATCATGATTAACATTTATTTTGTTCACATCATGAGTTTCCTTTACTACCTTTTCACCATTAGTAAGTATTTCTTGTAGAAAATTTGTCAAATCTGTCTTCAAGTCTGCCATGCCTGTCTTCAAATCTATCTTCAAATTGTCCATATTAGCTTCCACACCATTCACCTTAGCTTCCACGCCATTTATCTTAGATTCCACGCCATTTATCTTAGCTTCTGCTATCTTTTGTGAGAGTGACATTTGTTGCACTTTGTCTTGTAATTTTGATATATCATGTAGCATTTCTTCCTCTTCTTCGTGAGTCATGCTAGAGATTTCAGGTTGCTTACTAGGTGTTTGCATTTTCTTTCCTCAGGGCATCAGTTACTGATAATAATTATCTAATATGCCCTTTGAATTCCTTCAAAATAATTTTTCAAACCAAGCTTAAGCAAAAATTAAAAAAAATCTACACAACTTTTTTCACTTTGTAGGAGCTCGATATTGCCTTTGATGTATCTTTGTAATTTCAGATCATCCAGTTCTAAAATTGTGATTTGTAGTAACCCTCTATGTATTCTTTCCAATTCCACCAGTCTGATCCAAATTGTATCCTCCAAGGAAGAGTTATGCCAAATCTCCCATAGTGACCTGATTATAGACTAGTTCAGTAGAGGGAACTTGTATGACGTGCCACGTGTCCCTGTTTCAACCTTTGGCTCTGAAAATATATACAAGAAACTAAAGTTTGTCCTCTTTCTGTACCTTCTTATGATATTTCAATCTGATGCTCAGAGAGAAAGTTATGACGATTTTCCCCAGGTCACCTGTTTGGAATGTAATTCAAGAGTCTGCAGAAAGACCAATTTCCTCATATCATATCTCCGTAAATGTAGCGTGAAAAGCTCTAAAATTCAGACTCGAGGATCAGTGCGATTTCTTCTCAAGTGAGTTTTTTCTTTCACTTTTGAAACATCATAGAAAAAAATTTATAGAAAAAATTCCACAATGACCTATTTGGAGTAGCAAAACCCTATAATCCAAAGCTTTGATACCAAACGTTATGAATCCAGCTCACAAAAAGATAGAAAAGATAGATCAACACCTTAGAATTTAGCCTCTTCGATGGGGCAACCTCCTTTACATTACACAAATGAATGATTCTTTTTTGATTCAAATGACAAAACCTCCTTTCTATATATAGGAGTCTAAGGAGTCACAATATAACCCAGCCAACCTAACAATAACAATATAAAGGCACAAAAATAACAATAGAGGGATTCTATGGGGCACAGTAAAAACAATATGGGGACAATAGGGGCACAACAATATTAATAAGGGATAAAACTACAATAGTAATGGGGTAATCACTAGTATTATAGAGAGCTAACAAATATTGTGCACTGAGGCCTTAGCATGTGCATAGCCATTCCTGAGAGCTGGCAAAAAACAATAGAAATAGACTCTGGACTGCCCAAAAATGGAAACTAATCCAAATAAAAAAATGAGTGCAAAATTAACTTGCTACCCACGCAAGCAAAACTAGCAATTGCACATAATTTTTTATCATCTTTTCAAAGTTAAACAAAAACCATCCAGAGAAACTAAAACTACTAGTTTTCCTACACCCCCATTAACTAAGCTAGAAAGCACAATTCCATTAAAAACCTAAGAAAAAGTAGACACATGGTAGGCTGTGTGGCAGACTATGAGGCGAACATGTGGCAAGCAGATTGGCTGACTAGGAGCGAAGCAGAGGTGATGGGTGTTCCTCCACAATGAAGCACCTGTACTCCTCCATGTCGATGTCTACCTGGTGGAAATCCTTCGTGTCATCAGGTTGTTGCATCGATTGTTCTTCCTCAATGAAGCAACTGTAAGGTTCCACCTCTTCTTCTGCCTTCTGGTACTAGTCTGCCTCCTTTCTTGTTTGTCTCGTTTCCTACTCAATTTGCCGCATCCTTGCTCAGTGGGTGCTCATCTAAGCCATGTTCAAAGCTACTCTATTGTGGCCACCATCATCAGTGGCCTGCTCCTTAATTGTGCTAGTATGGCCACCACCTACAACGGTCTGTCCCTCAACTACGTACACCATCTCATGAAAGCTAATGGAGATAGTGGCAGTGTTGAGGGGCTTGTCCATGGAACAACGAAAGGTGAATTGTGCAGACTGGAGATGCGTATGAGGATTTGAGGGAGTACCCCTCGGGGCCAAAGTAGGAATGGAAGGACTACTGCTAGGAGGTGAGGCCAGGGGTGTCGAATGGAGGCGGTGAGGTTGAGAGCGGCCTCTGCCTCTACCACTGCGGGTGTTTGGGTAACACCATGTAAATTGTTGGGCCAGAGAGGAAGTGGTCTCTGAGACTGGGGAAGGTGGGGGACGAGCCAAGCTGCCTCTACTTCCTCCCCTGCGGCTACGCATACAATGACGCATTCTTGTCATGTTTTCTCTAGAAGATTGTGAATTTCTTTTGGAGTTGGGCTCAGGGTGATGTAGAGGCTCAGTGAAATTAACGGGTGGCTCTAAGAAGGGTCTAGCTGTAGAGACTGAGTGGAAGACGTAATAGCAGGCCAGGCTCTAGGTGAAGTGAAATCTTGGGCCTAAGTCAATACAGCAGAGGAGATGGCAGTGCCTCCCAGTGGAAGTGTGAGAGCTGGGTACAGCAGCAGCTTGAGGGCAAAGGCAATGTAGAGGTAGAGGATGATGAACAGGTGGAGTGGTAAGAGTATGGTCGATATTCATTTTTTCATGGAGCTGAGGTGGGTGGTTGCAGATAGGTTAGAGACGGGGTCCCCTTAATTGCCATTTATGTCTATTATTAATGTCATGTTTAGACCAGTGTGCCAGATTATGGAGGGCCATGTGTTTTAGCCACATGCCATTCCATTCAGCCGCCACCACATTATCCCTACTGAGCACCCACATCTGGGGAGTTGTAGCAGCCCCGTTATCAAAAATATTTCAAGACATTTACAATTGTACAAGTGAATCGATTTATGTACAAGAATACTATCACTTCATTAATAAATAATAAACATCTCTAATATAATTGAACCAGTATGATCTCCAATATTAAGAACAAACAAAACATGGGCATTTTCTGACTGACACAGCTAGGAGCTGAGACACAGCTTGGGATGCAACTTCTACGGGGTTTGAAGCTAGAGCTGGTGCAATAATCATAAGACATCACATGATATATGTAGAAATTAGGGTTTCAAGAGAGCCATAAATGGCATTGGAAATGATGTGGAAACAACAATTTTTTTGGAGCTTTCCCATGGGATTCAAAAATATCTGTAACACATGCTATCTCAGCAATGTGATTTAGTGTCTCACTTTCATAAATCATTTGGTGAATTTTCTCCTCATAGATTAATGCTTCTTTGTATGAAAATATTTAAACTACCACATTTTCTACTTATTGGTGGAAAAGTGGATCTTAATGTCTCTAAAATGTGACATTTTTCATGATGATCCTATAAATATCGAGAACTTGTGAGCTATTTGCAACACATTCCAGAAGGTAGGAAGTTGCTCATGAATTTATCCATTACTTGATTGAGGCTTGCAATGAGGTGTGTGCTAAGTTGTATATAGCATTGAGCAGTCATGCAGGTAAGGCACCAAAGGGTGTGCATGATAACAATGTCAAAGATATTTTTGGTGGTGTGTTGCAAAGCTAAGTCAAGTGCCTTTCCTACAAAGTAGAGTCGAGCAAGATGAATAATATTATGGATGTCAACATAAATTGGGAAGGCCCTACAAATGGAAGAATAATTCAACTCAACAATGAGCTAGTGCCTAATTTGAAAATAAGATAAAACATGAATTAACTAAATATCTTGCAAACTTCTGACCTGTGGAAACATATTTAATGGAGTAGCATTAGGTCCACCATGTGGAGCTGTTGCCTCAGCCAAATCAGATTCACCTACTATGACATTGTTTGTACCTTGATCAGTTTCACCCGAGTTTGAAGCTGGGGAGTGAGCAACAGGAATAACAATTTATGTTGTCTCGGGAATTCCCTACAAGAAATAAAACTTTCTAGGTAAATGGACAAAACCAACATCACCACAAAGTTTGTGATATAATAAAAATTGCATCCTAGAGTGTCTTCCAAACATCAAAGTAGTTAATCTTATAGAGTATAAATACCCCACAGCCCGCTTAGGATTATCATAAGCTCCTCTAAGTGCACGAACAACCATGTCTCTGCCCCAAATACCCCCATCCATATCAAGCATCTGCTGAATTGTCTATTTAGGGATACCACCAGCTACTAATATTGATGTCACCTCAGCATATGGATCAACATTTTCTCTATGACAAGATGGAAATACAATGAAAATATAAGCATCTTTATCAACATGACAAGAGCATGTATATGGAAGGAGAAACAATGTCTGAAAAGGTGAGACTAGTGAATATGTACATATGAACTTCTTATAGCTAAAAAATTATTTTCGGGTGTACTTACTACATTGCTGTAGTCTTAGGATTTGACACAGAAGTTGTAGGAGCCCTGTTTATTAAAAAGATTACACGACATTTACAATTGTACATGTGCATCAACTTATGTACAAGAATACTATCACTTCATTCTTAAAAAATAAACGTCTCTAATATAATTGAACAAGTATTATCTCCAATATTAAGATCAAATAGAACATGGGCATTTTCTGACTCACAGAGCTAGGGTTTTAGAGACAACTAGGGATGTAGCTTCTACTGGGTTTGAAGCTAAAGTTGGTGCAATAACCATAAGACATAACATGGTAGATGTAGAAATTAGGGTTTCAAGAGAGCCATAAATGGCATTGGAAATGACGTGGAAACGACCATTTTTTTGGAGCTTTCCCATGGGATTCAAAAATCTCAGTAATGCATGCTATCTCAATAGTAAAATTTAGTGTCTCAGTTTCATGGATCCTTTGGTGAATTTTTTCGTGATAAATTAATGCTTCTTTGTATGCAAATATTTAAACTGCCATTGCCCCTACTTATTGATGGAAAAGTGGATCTCAAGGTCTCTAGAATGTGACATTCAGCATGATGCTCCTATAAATATACAAAGCTCTTGAGAGCTATTTGCAAAACATTCCAGGAGGTAGGAAGATGCTCATGAATTTTTCCATTACTTGATTGAGGCTTGCAATGATGTCTGTGTTAAGTTGTATATAGCATGGAACAGTCATGGAGGTAAGGCATCAAAGGGTGTGCATGTTAACATTGTCAGATATATTTTTGGTGGTCTGTTACAAAGCCAAGTCAAGTTCCCTTCCGACAAAGCAGAGTGGAGAAAGATGAACAATATTATCGATGTCAACCTAAATTGGGAAGACCCTAAAAATGGACGAAGAATTCAACTCAATAATGAGCTAGTGCCTAATTTGAAAATACGATGAAACATGAATTAACTAAATATATTGCAAAATTCTCACCTGTGGAAACATATTTAATGGAGCAGCATTAGATCCACTAGATGGAGTTGTTTCCTTAGCCAAGTCAGATTCACCTGCTATGATGTTGTTTGTACCTTTATCAGTAGCACCTAAATTTGAATGTGGGGAGCGAGAAACAGGAATAGCAATTTCTGTTGTCTCAGGAATTCACTACAAGATATAAAAAGTTTTTAGGTAAATGGATAGAACCACCATCACCACAAAGTTTGTTATATAATAAAAATTGTAGCCCGTAATATCTTCCAAACTTCAAAGTAGTTAATCTTATAGAGCATAAATACTGCACAACTCGCTCAAGATTATCATAAGCTGCCCTAAGTGACCGAAAAATTGTGTCTCTCTCCCAGCTACTCCCATCCATATCAAGTATCTACTGAATTGTGTATTCAAGGTTACTACTAGCTACTAATATTGATGTCGCCTCAGCATATAGATCAACATTTTCTCTGTGACAAGACAAAAATACAATGAAAATATAATCAACTTTATCAACATGACAAGAGCATGTATATGGAAGGAGAAACAATGTCAAAAAAGTTGAGGCTATTGAATATGTAAATATGAACTTCTTATAACTAAGAAATTATTTCCTAGTGTACTTATTGCACTGCTGTAGTGTCAGGAAATGACACAAATGTTGTAGGAGTCATGTTTATCAAAACGATTACAGGACATTTACAATTGTACATGCGCATCGACTTATGTACAAGAATAATATCACTTCATTACTAAAAAATAAACATGTCTAATATAATTGAACAAGTATGATCTCCAATATTAAAAACAAATAGAACATGGGCATTTTCTGACTCACACAACTTGGGGCTGAGACACAATTGGGGATGAAGCTTCTACAGGGTTTGAAGTTGGAGTTGGTGGTGTAATTGAGTGAACAAAAATTAATATGTTCTTAAAAACAGACCATCAATCTATGTTGCAATGTCTGAATTTTATTATCTGACACCAAAGAATTCTGAACCACTCCCCCAAGGATACAACAATCAACGTAGGAATTACTCATAAGAACTGAAAACAGAAACCTTCATAATCTAAACTCTGGAATCTCCACACCACTCTATCTTCTTCGAAGAAAGAGTAAAATTTTGGAAAATTTTCTAAAAACTTGCATCCTCATTCATCTCCTCATTGTTGCACACCATCAGCACTGACTCACTCATGTTTTTGAATCAATTCATCCCAATAACTGAGTCCACTCCATGGCTTACTCCACAACACTCCACACTTGGTTTGTCCTACTCCGTCCAAAAATAGAGTTTTGACTGGAGTTATGACCTGAGCATATTTCAAACATGGGCTTCCATATGACAATTCTTATACACCTTGAACCTTTCCAGACTCTAGACACCTAAACAACAATTAATCTGTTATTAAAAACACACTGTAAATCTATGTTGCAATGTTTGAATTTTAATATCCAACACCACATAATTCTGAATCACTCCCCCAAGGATACAACAGTGAACTTAGGAATTACTGGTAAGACCTGCAAATAGAAACCTGCCTAATCTAAACTCTCTAACCTTCTCAAGGATATGCAGTAACAAAAGTTTTTTGGAAACTCTAGAATGTACTCAAGGGTAGGAAATAACAAAAATCCTTTGAATTGTACCATAAAGGCCTCAACATTCTAATTCATTGTCAAATGATTACTCCTTTTAATGTATAGTGTTAATTTCAAACAATTGTAGTAGGAAGTAATCTTCTAGGGAGGTTGTGAGTAAGGCCTTGATCAAAGAGGTGGGTTCTTTCTCCCTACTTAATAGATTTAACGACTTTCTCCAAAATTTGATCTTTCCCTAGAAATTTCTCTAGATCTAGCAAATCCAGGTAAAACTCTTTAATGGATTTGGGTTTGATCAATAATTCCATGTAAAGCCCTTTCTTTTCTGCTTCATACATTATGCGTTATGGGTTGCTTGATTGATTTTATTCTCTTTCTCTCGATCTTATTTGATGTTGATTTCTCTTTTCCTTCTCTAATACCAATTGACAATAGATATATATACTCATTTTCCTTTAAATTAGTCCAAGGTATGTCAAAAACATGATCCACGCAAAGGGATAGACAAAGGAGATTCTGATTCACACTAAACATTCCTAGAAGAATTTAGAGCCTTCCAAGAGTCAAACTTCTATGGTTGGATAGTTTCATCATAAGATTTCAAGAAATTCCAAATAATAGAGAAGACATGAATCCGTTAGCAATAAAAGCTCTCTTGTGTCATATTGTCATATAATCAACATGCTTCTCAGATTTTTTTCTCCAGATATTTTCCTTATCTAAGTAGAATCTCCAAAAGAGCTTAGCCTATAGAGCCTTATTCATGAGAAATCCAAAACCTGGCTTTTCAAAAACCTGATGGATATGTATCTGAACCCCTATGTGAAACTTAGTAAGTTCGAAAATAGAATAGGCAGAAAAACATTGTTGCCATGAGAAAATTTGGCTCTATAACTTAGGTAAGTTTTTGTATAGTACAAATATGTGTGCCATCTGGGAGAATGAATTTATCATCTTTATAAGTGGCATCTGGAAAAATAACTTTCTCTATAACTACAATAAGTTTATTGAAAACTACAATCATGCAATTTCAAAATCAAACTTCTAAGGTGTAAGAAACATATAAATTAATTGTCCCATTTACAATTAACCATGTTCGGGGTCTGCTGGAAGCATTTTTCTCCTTTCCAAGTAATATCTAGACAAGGAGTCCAATGTTTGAAACAAAATAATTCACATGCTTCAATTATTTGCACACATCAAGGACAACTAAGGAATTTTACACATTTCTAGTTGCTATGCTCTCTCAATTGAACATTAGCAATTAATTAATGTTGCACATTCCTTCAAATCCATAGCATGTGAACATTAATGTATTGAAGCTTCAATTGGTACCCTCAATCCAATACCTCTAGCAGCCTATGCAAATGGAATAAGATCTGATCATATGGATGCTAAAAATTTACATGCTAGAGTAATTTATGTGTGTTGAATGGCATTTGAGTGTGAATATATAGACATAAATTTGTATGTGTCTAGCTCTGGTAATTGGTTCTACAACTGTGATTCTAGTAGACATAGCCTACAGTAATATCCTATAGAAAGGTTTGAATTATTTTTGGGAATCACAATCAATTATTGTGGGAATGTTGGTGAGAGATCAAATCATTTGTGTGAAAATGGTCATTCATTGGAAGGGGTTGAAGTTAACTACATTAATTTCTAGTGAAAGGTTCTGAATATTGATCAAAATTCAGCTGGTTATGATTAGAATCGAATATAGTTACATTGGTAGTGCACTTATTATAAAGGAGTTATTTTATGTGGCATTAGCATCTTCTACATGGAACATGTGTTGAGAAGGATGGTGCTCTCGCATATGATGTGGATGTGCTTGGAATATGATGTGGAACTATCTTATGGAGGAGAACTAGACATTAAGTGGAAGGGCTCTTAGCCCTATGAGCATGAAGACCACATGGCACAATCTAGGAGGTTAAGAACTTGGCTTAAGCTTGTCCTAGTTTAAGGTTGCAGCACATGGAGGTTTCTATGAAACCAATGCACATATGTGGAGAGCAATGGAGCTTATGAGCTTGTTTTCTGTAGTGGCAGACTTATGATGAGGAGAGCTTGATATGTGGAGCCTTATCTTATAGAGTATGCCACTTGGTTATTGGAACAAAACCACCTTGTAACACCATACATGTGGACAATCTGAACAAGAGTGCCCCTCATGTGGATCTAATCTAGTGGCTTATATTAGCCTACTCATGGACTTAGCCCACTTTATGTTATTTGTCTCTATTACCTATTTTGTATTAAGGGAGGAAAGTGTCCTTGTCTTCAAAATTTAGTCTATAGATCATTCACATCTTGTTTTACTTGTCTTGTAGTCTTTCTACTTGTGTGATGCAAGAATTCAAAGGCTTAGGTAAAGAATTGGAGTGAAAGGGTTGAATCTGTGTGAATAACACCTTTGGTTTGCAGCTTGAAAACCTAGGGAATACTTGGAGCACTAAATGCTAGTGGAGCATGTTAATCTCCTTGAACAATTTCTTAGAGATTAAAGGGTGGACCTTCTAGTGTGATGCTAGTTTGTTGTGTAGCCTTTTCTATGGCTAGAACAGCTTGGTAAGAAGCTTGCAAAGCTATGGTACTATTGGTTAGGGTTTATTGTTGATAGTGGATGCCTTATCTATGCTTTGGTAACAACTAGAATGATAACCTTAACAATCGAGAAAGGAATGCAGAGATGTGGCTATGGTTATGTTCCAACCAGACCCACTCAGGGTTTTGGAAAGGAATAGTACATAATCTAGTACTATATGTGCCTATTAGGATACCCCATGGGTAAAGAGAAGGTCTCAAAAGCTATGGGTCTTGCTTTCTGTTGGGCACTGCAAAATACATATAAAAGAAATAATAGTAATAATATCTAGGGGAAACCATGAAGCAAGTAATTCTCTGGAAGACATGAACTCAACACATTTCAAGCTTGACAGTACAAACACAATTCTAAGGAAACAAAGTGCATATCATAACATCGGCCTAACAAATTTATAATAAAACAATGTATACTAGAATCATAAAATATATCGTTTCCAAACAACAACAACCCATACAAACCACATGTGATACAATTGTAATTTCTATGGTACTTAAATTTAAGAGACTAATTAAGTGATGAATGAAGTTAAAATTAAATATTTATAATAGAGAATCATGAGGTATCAATACCCATTATTATTAAAAAAAATATATACCTTGCCACCATGACAAATAACATTGCATTGAATAAGTAGATACATCTTATTTTAAACCAGAATATTCAAATAGGAGACAAATGCAAGGCCCATGACCCATTCGAAAAGAAAACAAGGTTAACCATAATTTGTCAAGGAAGGATTACATTAAATGGTATTTAAACACTAAACCAAAGCTATAAATTCTAGGGTACCATATGAAAAGGTAAAACCCTGAACAAATTTCATGAAAATCAACTCATGGAAATTCATTCTACAAAAGGAAAATATAAGTGAAACCCTCGCATAAGTGGAACAAAATTAGAACCTGGAAGCAAGAATAATGTAAGTACAATTATGGAGCCGACTATGAGTCCCCATACAAAGAATTGTAGTACGGAAATGACATATTGACCCTACTTGGGTAAATTAGAAAGAAAATTCATTATTAATATCTGGAACTAACCATGGTGGAAGAAAGTAAGTGATACATAACTCATTTTCATCCTCACATGTTAGGATTTCCGAAATATGGTACTAATAAATAATCAACATTTAAGGGTTGAAACCCTTGGTTATTGTTTCCGAGAAATATAAGAACTCTTAATAGAGAATTAACAAAGGTCACATGTTTTACCTAAGTGATTGGTACTCCTCTCATTGCTCCATGTCCAAGATTTGTAGCACTAACCTCCACCTTCATCGAAACCATATAGGAATAACTTGCAAGCTCAAGACATTGTAATTAAGTGAAGAAATAAATATAGCCCAAGGAACATGTGGGAGTGTATCAATGATGTAAGGAGGAAGTGATACCTAGTGTCATGCAGTAACCAAACCCTACAACACTTAAACAAATTATAGAAAGAGGGGTTTGACTGAGTGGAAACATAATGAGTGGATGAACCCCAGAGGTTGGGGAATGAGTAGTTACCCTAACTGCCTTCACCAAATATACATCATTGTATTAGGCCTTACAAGGACAAACAACATGATAGCTATTAAACGAGGGTCAAGAAGCGTCGACATGGGAAAACAATTATGTCTATAATAAAGGAACACACACAAGATATATATATTATATATATAGATATATATATATATATATAATAATAATATATATATATATATATTATATAATATAATAAATAATATATTATATATAGATATATTATATATATATATATAATATATATATATATATGACATACATTATATAAGTTGAGCTATGGATGAAAAGAGTGGGTAAGACTTTAACCCAAACAATACCATGTATAATCATGATTGATCACCAATGAAAATATACCCTACCTATTCAAACAGTTGATAAACATGTTCTTAAAAACAACATAATGGGATTAGAAAATATTAAAATTACTTGTGTAAGTGTTATCACCGAGGAGTTGGGACCATTTAATTTGATGGGAAATTTAGTAACTTGGTTGTGTGGAAAATTAAATAATATTTTCTTTTATTTTAGGTATTTATAAATGTTACAAGTGGTATGAGAGCCACGGTTGCAGCACTATGGCCTATTTGGGAAACTGTGGAATAAAAAATTATTGATGATGCACAAAGGAAGTAGTATGAGCAGAGGAGTGCGTATCATCCCACCTAAGAGACCATCAATAGAAAGTGGATCAATGTCTCATATAAAAAACTATTTGGAAATGTGGGTCTAGCTGGGAGGGAAAGCTCACAATGCAAATGCAGTACTATTGGATACAGTCCAAAAGATATAATAAGAGATGAAAAACTTAGGAGTTGGTAACAGAAAAGTGAGACTCGTGCAAAAGAGAATTATAAAAAATCTCTCAAATAGAAAAAATCAAAGAAACCCAAACCCCATCCTAAAAAATGGAAATATAGTTGAGATGATCATTTAAGAGAGATTAATCCAAATGTTGAAGGAGGGAGAATAAAAAATGAGGAGGAATCAAAGAAAGCCTCAGGACGAAGTGGGACCAAGAGAGAAAAGGTTGAATTGTAGGGAGAATTCACGAAAATTAAACCTCCAAAATTTGATGCAGAAATGGAGGAGGCTATTGAGGCTTGGATAATCAATATAAATAAGTATTTTCAAATCTAGGAATACGACGACAACTTAAATGACAGATTGGAAATCTATCAATTATAATGTAAAGCTACCTTATGGTCTAAAGAAATCAAAACCGTACGAGGCATTGGTGGACAAGAGGCGACCTGGGATAATTTTTAGAATTAGCTCAGAGATAAATATTTAACAAAGTGGTTTTATGATGAGATGAAAAAGGCATTTCATGACTTAAAATTAGGACAATAGTCCATGGATAAATTTGTAACTAAGTTTACTTCCTTGTTGAGATATTTTTCCTATATTCGGGAAGAAAAAGAAAAGGTACCATGATTTATCAATAGTTTACAAGACTTCATGAAGGAAATGTTAGAATTTGACAATCCTAAGATGATCGAGGAAGCTATATTGAAAGTTCGAATATGCTACAAGCAGATGAAATAAAAAGGCGAAAGTGGAAATGGATGGCCAAATAAAAAAGGGAAGAATAACTTCCAAAATAATAAGCATCTTAAACATGTAGGAGTCAAGACTGCACATATAAAATAGTCAAATTGATCTTCAGGGCAGAATGAGTCAAAACCCATAGTACAAAACAAATTTAGGCAAGATGAAGTGTAAAGTAAACCAGAACTTGGGTAGTCACAGAAACCACCTTTGCAATTTTGGGGTTGTGGGGAGCCCCACTATTAGAAAACTTATCCTCACCATACCATAAATTCATTCTACAAAAGGAAAATATAAGTGAAACCCTCGCATAAGCGGAACAAAATTAGAACCTGGAAGCAAGAATAATGTAAGTACATTATCGAGTCGACTGTGAGTCCCCATACAAAGAATTGTAGCAAGGAAATGAGATATTGACCCTACCTGGGTAAATTAGAAAGAAAATTCATTATTAACATCTGGAACTAACCATGGTGGAAGAAGGTAAGTGATGCATAACTCATTTTCATCCTCACCTGTTAAGATGGCCGAAATATGGTACTAAGAAATAATCAACATTTAAGGGTGGAAACCCTTGGTTATTGTTTCCGAGAAATAAGAACTCTTAATAGAGAATTAACAAAGGTCATGTGTTTTACCTAAGCAATTGGAACTCCTCTCGTCGCTCCATGTCCAAGATTTGTAGCACTAACCTCCACCTTCATCGAAACCATATAGGAATAACTTGCAAGCTCAAGACATTGAAATTCAGTGAAGAAATAAATATAGCCCAAGGAGCATGTAGGAGTGTATCAATGATGTAAGGAGGAAGTGATACCTAGTGTCATGCAGTAACCAAACCCTACATCACTTAAACAAATTTTAGAAAGAGGGGTTCAACTGAGTGGAAACATAATGAGTGGATGAACCCTAGAGGCTGAGGAATGGGTAGTTACCCTAACTTCCTTCACCAAATATACATCATTGTATCATGCCTTACAAGGAAAAACAACATGATAGCTATAAAATGAGGTTCGAGAAGCGTCGACAAGGGAAAACAATTATGTCTATGATAAAGGAACACAAACACACACACACACAGACACACACAAACACACACACACATATATATAGATATAGATATAGATATATATACATATACATATACATATACATATATATAAGTTGAGATGATGGATGAAAGAGAGTGGGTAAGACTTTAACCCGAACAATACCATGTATAATCATGATTGATCACCAATAAAAATATACCCTACCTATTCAAATAGTTGATAAACAAGTTCTTAAAAACAACATAATGGGATTAGAAAATATTAAAATTACTTGTGTAAGTGTTATCACCGAGGAGTTGGGACCATTTAATTTGATAGGCAATTTAGTATCTTGGTTGTGTGGAAAATTAAATATTTTTTTCTTTTCTTTTAGGTAGTTATAAATGTTACAAGTGGTATGAGAGCCACAGTTGAAGCACTATGTCCTATTTTGGAAATTGTGGAATAAAAAAGTATTAATGATGCACAAAGGAAGCAATATGAGGATAGGAGTGAGTATCATCCTACCTAGGAGACCATCAATAGAAAGTGGATTAGTGTCTCATATAAAAAACTATTTGGAAATGTGGCTCTAGCTAGGAGGGAAAGCTCACAACACAAATGCACTACTATTGGATACAGTACAAAAGATACAAGAAGAGATGAAAAACTTAAGAGTTGGTAACAAAAAAGTGAGACTCGTGCAGGAGAGAATTATAAAAATTCTCTCAAACAGAAAAAATTAGAGAAACCCAAACCCCATCCTGAAAAATGGAAATAGAGTTGAGATGCATCATTTCAGAGAGATTAATCCAAATGTTGAAGGAGGGAGAATAACAAATGAGGAGGAACCAGAGAAAGCCTCGAGACGAAGTGGGATCAAGAGACAAAAGGTTGAATTGTAGAGAGAATTCACGACAATTAAACCTCCAAAGTTTGATGCAGAAATGGAGGAGGCTATTGAGGCTTGGATAATCAATATAAATAAATATTTCCAGATCTAAGAATACGATGACATCTTAAATGCTAGATTGGAAAACTATAAATTACAATGTAAAGCTACCTTATGGTCTAAAGAAATCAAAACTGTACGAGGCATTGATGGACAAGAGGCAACTTGGGATAATTTTTAGAATCAGTTCAGAGATAAATATTTAACAAAGTGGTTTGATGATTAGATGAAAAAGGAATTTCATGACTTAAAATCAGGACAATAGTCCATGGATGAATTTGTAACTAAGTTTATTTCCTTGTTGAGATATGTTTCCTATATTCAGGAAGAAAAAGAAAAGGTACCATGATTTATCAGTAGTTTACGAGACTTCATGAAGGAAATGTTAGAATTTGACAATCCTAAGATGATCAATGAAGCTATATTGAAAGTCTGAATTTGCTACAAGAAGATGAAACAAAAAGGGGAAGTGGAAATGGATGGCCAAATAAAAAGGGAAGAAGAACTTCCAAAATAATAAGAATCTTAAACATGTAGGAGTCAAGACTGCACATAGAAAATAGTCAAATGGATCTCCGGAGCAGAACGAGTCAGAACCCATAGTACAAAATAAAGTTAGGCAAGATGAAGTTTAAAGTAAACCAAAACTTGGGTAGTCACAGAAACCACCTTTGCAATGTTGGGGTTGTGGGGAGCCCCACTATTAGAAAACTTATCCTCACCATACTAGAACCAATCTAGTTCCTAATGTTCAATAATCTTATATAGTAGGGGAGGTGGCGAGAAGCATGTCAAGGATTAATGATGCATTTGAATATCATCAGGTTGAATATCAACTTGCAATGGTAGAATTTTAGGGTATTATAACTAAATGTTTTGTCTCTATTTTGATAGACCAAGGTGTGAGTTTAAGTTATATCAATGCAAATATAGTTGAATTGTGTCATTTAGAAAGTGTTAAATTTAAGAATTCGTGGTTAGTTCAACTAGCCGCTCGCGGAATAGGAAGGAGATTGTAAAGGTAGAAGATTGTCCTTTTGAAATAGGAGTGCAGTAGATTAAAGTCAATTTAACTATATTGCCTTTAGGAACCTATGATGTGCTCATCAGTAAGGATTGGTTAGAAGGACATTGGTCTTTAGTGAATTGTAAAAACAAGACCATCAGTTTCCTCACTTATAAAGGTGTTATACAAGAGATTCAAGGTATTAATGGGACCATTAAGTTAGAACTATCACAACTAGCTGATGGAGTGAATGCATTTGGAAAGGTTGTCAAATTTATGATGTGCATGTAGGCTATACCAATTCTAAGGATAAGATATCTAGCCTCAAATGGATACCACTCATTCAAGAATTTGTTGATGTCTTCCCAAACGATATTCTCGGGATGCCTCCAAAAGGAGAAATTGATTTTACTATTGAACTAATTCTAAGAGAAAGCCTAGTGTCCAATGAACCGTACTGATTGAGTATACCTAATTTAAATAAACTTAAGATGTAGTTGCATGAGCTACTTGACAAGGCGTATATTCACCCAAGTGTGTCACCTTGAGCATCTATAGTGTTGTTTCTAACGAAAAAATATGACACCCTATGGGTGTGTATCGATTAGAGGCAACTGAATAAACTAACTATAGAACACAAGTACCTGTTGCAAAGAATTGATGATTGGTTCGTCCAAGTGAAGGGTCCTACTGTGTTTTCTAAAATTTACCTACAGTCAAGGTATCATCAAATCATGATAAACAAATAATACATTTCTAAAACCTAATTTATAAATCTCTATGGTCATTATGAATTTGTTGTTCTACCATTCGAGCTTACTAATGCCCAACAACTTTCATGAGCCTAATGAATTGTATTTTCCACCCCTATCTAGGCAAATTTATTCTGATTTTTAATAACGATATACTTGTATACTCAAATAACTTAGAAGAGCATAATGAACACCTTCAAATAGTACTGTAGAGCTTAACAGAAAATCAAAATTATGCTAAATTTACAAAATGCAATTTTTATAAGGATCAAATTCAGTACTTAGGACATGTAATCTCATCGGAAAATATAGTTGTAGATCCTAAGAAAATTAAAACTATCATGCAGTTGCATGTCCCCAAAAATGTCGCAAGCATTCGATCTTTTATGGGATTGGTTGTGTAGGTTTCGATAAGCTAAGTGTGCAATGCCTTCTAGGTTTATAATAAACAACCCTTAAATCTAAACATATATATTTTTATACGAGTTCATCACCTCAATTTTTCTCATCAAGTCCCCCATTTAAATAGGTTATAATTCTTGCATTTTTGCATTTAGTATAACTACTAGCTCAATAGGTGCACCCATCATTGTAATGATCACACACATCTCATAGTACTTACACACAAGGAGGACCTTGCAAGATAATTTGATATGAAGGACATGTGATTGACATATTCCTTCCTTGGGTTGGAAGTATGACAAGGTGATAGTGAGATGCTTGTGAGTCAGGGGAAGTATACCTCTGGATACTTCAGAGATTTTACATGGAGAACAACAAGCCTAAGACACACCTTTATCTACAAAATAACTAGCGTAGTGATTAGTTAAACTAATTATACCGATAAATTTGGAAATCAACTGACTGAATATGAATGCATAATTACACATTCACCATGCACATAATAATGAATAACATATTCTAGGGACACTTTAAAATTCATGTGCATATATTACACCGTTATAGTCATGAAGATACAATGAGCATCAAAACTCAGACATTCATTTACATTTATAAAAACGCAATATCTTGCATCATTCACTATGTAACAATATTCATCACACTTCACAAGGAAATACACATAAGCAGTGTACACTTATCTGTGTGTTTAATGATGATTGAAAATGAAGAAAGGACTTCAACTCTCCAACCAATTGTAAGCCAACCACATTGTTGTATTTCTTGTAGATGATTACACTAAGATATATCCAAAGCCTGAGGGGATGCATATTAAGGGAAATCCAAACTTGAGCCTTAATCCCATAACCAAGAGAAGGAGTCCACAATTTAGTTAGTTTATCAACTTCTCTGTAATGCGCCACAAAGCAATGCACACCATAGGTTGTAGGAAGGTGATGAAGGGTTGCATGAATATTTCTCTCAAAGTATTGTACAAGATCCACACCTTGGGTGTAGTGAAATCTATTAATTACTTTGGTACAAGGGTGGCATGCGTTGTCAGAGTTATGTAAATGGGTGGATGTATATCAAAGCTATATTGCATAGATATTATGGCATGCTTGTGGTTGAGTGTCATCGCATATGTTATCATTGTAAATTTTGGGATGGTTTTTCACCTAAGGCTATTCTAATACAATTCTTCTATTATAAATTTTGGTATTATGAATTAGACATGGTTGTTGTCACATAAATATAGGAAAGTCGTTGTGTCTAGAATTGTGTAATGTGCACGTTTCTAACACTTGGTTAAAAATTGTAAATGCATATGAATTACATGTTTGAAGACAAATATTAATAAGAATTTAGAGAGGTGTATCCTAGTCTAGGTATGCTTAATTTTGGCACACCTTATCTTGGTGGTACAAAGAACAAAATGAAAGGTAGGAAAGGAAATGGAACACATAGAGATAAATTTAGTATAGAGAGCAATAAAATAACATAATGTTATATAACACTAACTAGCTAGGATAGTGTTACCCTATATCTAAAGAGAGAGAGGTAGGTTATGGTTAGTTGCGAAACTTGTTACTAGGGGAAAAAATAATGCCCTTTAACATAAAGAATAAAACCTAAATTTTCAATACCACAACCCACAATATTAATCACTAAATTGTTTGAGTGCCTCAAGATGGTTATCTGGTGCACCAACTTCCTAGGGGTGCAGGGTTCACATATGATATCTATTTTAGGCTCATAGTAGCTCATTGGAAATAACTATATAAGGATTACAACTTTTAGCTACAACTATGTAATGTCATTGAAACACCCAGGCCCCCAAATGACCAAAAAAAATAATTTTTAGTACCTCAAAATGGCCTCGGAATAATAGGGCTAGAATAACCATCAAAAAATGATATGATAAAGAACCATATGTGATGTGGTAGATGACATATTTAAGGGATATTTAGCCTTCAAGTTGGGACATTGGCATCATTAGGGGATTTTGAGCATTAGTATGGGTCTCGGGTTGGGCGTGTTTAAGAGAGGATAGGTTCATAGAAAAATGAAAAATTCAAACAATGATTTATATTTTGAAAGGATTATTGATAAAACTAATGATAAAGAGTTAAAGGACCATAAAATAAACTCATTAATATATAAGGATGGTAGGTAATATAGAAATCAAGGTGTTGGTCTCCATAACTGTTCCTCTGGTTCATAAACCCTTGAGCTTAACAACTTCCTCTCTCACAACTACCTTTTTCCATCAAGGTGTTGCTCATTGGGACCTAACTTGGATACTATCATGCTCTCCTCCAGTAGACCATAAATGCCCAATCTTGTCCACACATGGCCCGCTCTCACACTGCCCTCTAATAGACCATGAGTGACCAAGTCCATGATGTAGCATCTGCACCTAGCTAGGGCACCCCCACACCCAGGATACCCTTACACATGGTTGTAAAAAAACTTCATTAATCCACCCTTTTCTTCTGCAATAGAGGAGATATTGCACAAATCTGGGAACCAATCATGTCGTCACCTACGACATCTATCCAACATTCATCAAGGAAACATTTGTAACTCTCCTTGCTACTATCATCTTGCCTCTAATTTGATGTGTATGTTGTCACCTTGGTTGCTTGGTAGGCTTCGCAACATTCCATGTGGGCTCCTCCAAATAGATCCTAGGGTCTCCTACAATTTCCCATCAAACTGATCCAAGCACTAGTTAAAGTCTTTGACCCAATAACCCTCCAAAAGCATTGTTGTAATAATGTTTTCATCTTGTTGTTTGTGACACCTGGTTAGGGCACTTTTTACATCCCTAAATCCTCCTAACAGTCATCAAACATGCCCTTAAACGATTGTGACACACCTTAAGAGGACTCCTCCTCAACCACACTGCTTCTATATGGCATATGTCAACCCTTGACAACCCTTAAACAATCCTAATTGTGTGCTATGTCATGCGGCCTAACACAACAACCCTCCAGTACTGAGACAATCCTCAAATTGGTGCCCAAACACACTGCAAAAAAAAATATTGTTTCCCCCAAGGAACTTGGCCTAACAACCAGCCCCCTTGGCCCTTATCATGGAAAATTCGGACACCTCTTCCAACCCAAAAAATATTCTTGGCCTCCTTGTGTTGTGCCTCTCTTACTGCGGCTATGGGTTGACCTCTTTCACATTGTCTAGGCCTCTTCTTGGATCCCAATTTTAGAGCTCATTTTTTCTGAGAAGATGTTGCACAGTGGATGATATAAAACACATCAAATCACCCTATATTTATATCCAAATGAGGGGCTCCTGAATTAGTGAAGAGACACATCTATCGGAAAATATTTACTTCAAGCCTACATGACTTGAAAACCAATAATTACTTGTGAACTTCATAAATTAATTTCTCCTCATTGACAACTCAGAATTAGATGATTCACATTGTGTTAGAATAATCTTGATGAGCACTATCATCCTTATGCATCACACGTTGAAAACAATTCATGGTTTGGGCCCAAACATCGATGGGTGGAAAACCCCATACTTGGGTTCCAAGCCCCCAAGCCTATTTGTGTCACTTTTACCTTCAACACTCGAACACTACGGCTTGGAGTACCTCCCAAGCTCAAAAAAATCAACATCACATACATCCAAATGAAATTTATACCGATCATGGTTTTGGACGTCTTCTTCCCTTGAATGTTTGCAATTTATGTAATATGCATTGGCCAAAGATCAGATGCAGACGTTAGGTAGCATGGACAAGTCTTAAATCCCACTGGCACTAGCGCTAACCACAAATCCATAGTCAAATATAAAACCAGTTTCCTTGGAGTTGAATTTGGGTTTTCAAGCTAAAGCATTTAGAGTTGAATTTGGGTTGTCAAGCTAAAGCAGAGGAGAGGTTGTGCACCCTACTAAGAATTCTAGAGCTACAACTAAATCTGAAGGTAGACACTAATGTTTCTTAGGAGAAGAATAAGAAGACTGACAAGTATCTCATTTCTTATACACCATGTCAACATGCACACATCCATCTGGCCCTCTTCAATGTTTCCATGGTTATAGGTAGCATTTAATGTCTTTAAACTAATGTTAGCATTAGTTTCAAATCTTGGTAATAAGAATCAAATAAATGCATGGAATAGAGATATTGTATGAATAATATCAATGATGTGCTTTGTAGTTCTTGGGAAGATGCCAAGTAATACCATCAAATATCTTATTGGTCCTCAAAGTTAAATTGATAAATTTATAGGTTGAGAACAATGCTCATTTTATGAACGTGGCAAAGTTCATAAAAGCTTTGGATTAACATGCACAAGTACTAATGATAACTAATACAATTGATCACTATAGTCCCATGTCATAGACAATAAGGAATAATAAGAAAAATACTTCCATCTTCATGTCTCATAGATTAAAGTCCAAACTCTAAAGAAAGGCTATGAACTATAATGAATTAACAAACTCTCAATGAATTTCTTGCTCTGTTGAAATATTTTGAATTTTTTAATTACTTATATACATGGTTGATGTTATTCCTTTTTTATGGGTAGTGTGTTTTGAGTGCACTGTAAATATGTTATTTACAAAATAAATCTCTAGTGTTCCTGAGAGTTTTCAAGGAATCCCTAGTGAGGGATATTACATGCGGGAACTCTTTAATGCTTTCTCTGTCCCACTTGCATAATTTGTTTCTATATTTCAACATGCTTTTTTTGTTTGATGTTGCGGAAAATCTAATAGATCATTTTCAATAGCCTATTAAGTGTGCAAGCGACCTCAACCATGAGTGAGAATGATGAGTCATGAAGATAGGGTTAGTTTTGATACTCTCCTTCAAAGGAACTAGCTCTGACCATATGGCATTTACTAGGCTTCACTCATATCCTTTGAAAACTATTATTCTCTCATCATGAGGTTTAATAAAATAACCATTGAATGTAGTTGGTAAAGTTTCTTTAATTAATTATCACATCAATAGCTCGGAAAAAAGATTCTTGGGGATCTACATAGTGAGTCTAGTAGGGAAAATAGTTTTTGAAGGCTCTCCATGATGAGTCCAGTCCAAGGGTTCCTTCGGTGTAGAGAATGTAAGGCCATGGGTCTTTGTCAAATCTCCAATAAATTAAGATACTCCCTAAACTCCATCCTTGTGCAAAGCTTGGCTAAACAAATGTACGAAAAGCAATGCTTATTTATATAAACCCTCCTTACCTAAAAATAACATGCCTAAAAAGAAATAAAACTATGGTTTTTTTTAGTATTATTGTGCATCGATTCAAATTTATTTACATGGCAAGTCTTCAACGTTCATTGTGGAAAGAGCTAGAGATTGTGATGGATCAACTACTTGAGAGTTTATAACAAGTAAGGTAGTTTTAGTCCAAATGAATAAAAGATTATCATTCATTTGCATACCATTTCTAGAAATGGGTTGGTTTAAGTTTCATCGATTTATTCGTTCTTGGTGGTGCATTGAAGGTTTGACATTAAGATATATTTTAATGGATTAAATATGTGCAGGTGGGCATAGATAGAATTCCATCCACCTAGAAGTACAGATAATGATATTTAAAATTTCTAGAACTCTTAGATAAAGAAAGAGTTTGTTAAGGGTGAGATAATCTCAAAGAATATTGAGGCTTCCAAAGTACATATTAATTTTCCATAGTTCTTGTTTGAAGAATCTGCGTCTCTCAGTAATGAGAGTAAGCTGCTAAAAATTCAAAATTTTTAACCATCTCTAGAAACAAAAAATGTAAAAACCATAATTTGAAATATATATTACAATGGCACAATGATATATAGGTTCATGGAATCCCAGTTTCAAATACATTGCATGGCTAAAACAACTTCAGCCCAATTGAATTCTCCTTTTGCTATAATCCAAATTCATAAAAACATAATGGACTTACACTACATCATCCACGAATGAGAGTGACTACATGAGATCCCCAAGTATGGCACTGTTAATTTATTATCATCATGAAACATTGGATCGTGTTGATCATGCTAAGATAGCTAGATTGTTGGAATCTGGTTCAAACTATAATGGGTTTAGACAAGGATATTTCAAGTGCTTATATAATGGTGAACAATATAACCATGGCACTCAAAATAGTTGCAGCTATTTGCCTCTGCTTTATGATGCTAGTTAATAATTTACAACCATTGATTTAAAAGATAGTGACAACAATTCACTAAGATATCTTGAGAAAAACCAAAACAATGAGATCAATATAGCCGAAGAAACATGAGCATAAAATGTGAACAAAGTAATTTAAGATGCAAGAAGTGGAAACAATGATATAACTAATAAATTGAAGATAATAAGCCAAACACTAAGAAGAGAACATTTGTCAACATATCAATTTTTGCACTACCTCATTGTCCACTCTAGGAAAGGTCCTTCTTGAAGATATAGAAGCTTCATTTACATCAAAATATTCTTACCAAAACATGAATACATTTAGACATACTTAAATTTTTTAATCAAATGATCTAGAATATAAAACATCGTTATGAAAAAAATGATCAAACGGGAAAAAGGGTAGATTTTTAATGTGTAAGAACCAACTCTTGAGTTCAAAAAAATATATTGTAGTTATACCCTCATCCAAGGTCTTCATGCATAGCTCACTAAAGGTGTATCAAGAGGCTATTAGTATCTTGTCTATAGAATTAGAATGTTTTTAATTGTAACTTAGAGAAATAGAAGAGTTATGGAGACAAGCCACATTATTCTTCTTTCATTGGGCCATGACAAATGAATAAAACAAATAGTATCAATCCCTTGGAAAACAAATGTTGACAACAACAGATACCATGAAAAAACAAAGAATATAATGAATTGAAGGGCTAAAAAACATACCACCCATAACAAACCTTTCCATCCAAAGATTATTCTATGTTTAGCCACGACAAAACATTTCGATGGAAAATTCAAGTAGCCTACTACTACAAAGGAAATTAAAACACCAACTTGTTGTTCCACTTCTAATTTAACCCAAAATTACCTCATATTTAAAGGTATCACCATATCGTAAACCTATATATATAGATAGATAGATATAGATATACTTTGGAGAAATAGGATCATCAAACGAAATTGAAACATACATATAAATGAACCTCATTTTATATATTAATACTAGGATGAACCTATTTTTCTATTGGAAAGAGAGAAAACTCCATATACACTAATGAATCCTTATACATTATCTACTTTCAAATGAGTAAGCAATAAATAATGGCACCATGAGAGTGATGATATTATGTTTTTGATCGATATCTTTTATCTCTTCCTCCAAAAACAAGATTCTTCTTTTCTTTTGTAATAAAAAAGGAAATCCCCAATGGAGATCATTTCCTTCGCAACTACTCCATTTCTACTAGTGTCTTGGGCATAAAATTGAACTCTTTCCCACTAGATCTATTAGATGCTATTTAATTGAGCTACAATGATAGGTGAGAGCTATGCATAGTTCACCAAAGGCATATGAAGAGGCTATTAGTGTACTTGCTATAGAATTGGACTCTTTTTATTTGTCATTTAGAAAAATGGAAAAGTTGTGGAGACAAGCTCCATTATTCTTATTTCACTATGCCATGTAAAATAAATAAAGAAAATAGTCTCAAACCATTAGAGAAGGAAGGTTAAGAACAACAAATAGCATGAACAACCAAAGAATCCAATGAGCTAAGTCGAGAGGGGTATCCCTTTGTAAACAAGCATATATAGGCTTGTTAGAGTTAGTATGAATATTTACTAGACATTCAGTATTACTAATATCACCAACCACATCCAATGGAAAGGTACCAACCCCTACAATACAAATGATATCTCCAAATAAGGTGTAGTCAATACCAATAATTGTTGGCATTATGATGCATGTGTTGTACTTGATGGCAACTCTCTCATAGAAGATCATCTTACTTATATACATTCAGATGAATCTACAGAAGAAATATCAAATGTGACAGAGTGCATGTGTTACCGGACAACACAAAGGGATCAGATGACAATTCACAAGTAAGCTTTGCCATCAAGTCCAAAGGGGGAGTTTGTTGGCATTATGGTTAATAGTCCTTGGTGATGATACCTATATGATTCATCTTGCTATGGTTATGAGCTGTTCACATAATTCTTGGATCAGATTTGTGGTTGATTCTTGCATGGAGTTCTTATCGTTCTTGGCACATATATGGATGAGGATTGTTGGCTCGATACATGGATGATTATTCAAAGTTGCATGATGATGAGTTCCTACCTATATGATGACAGGTTGTTTTGTATAGATTCCAAATTGATGATATGGTATTTCTCTGATATGTGAGAATGTGAATGATTCAAAAGGATGAGTTGATGAGGACATACATTGATGATTCATGCAAGCTACTGGTCTAGTTGTTGTTGACAGATACTATGAAGCAGAACATACAATGTTTTTGCTGATATTTATCTTAGGTGATTGGTCCTTTCTCATGATGTAATAGTGTGTCTCTATTGTAGTCATCCCTTAAGGTCATGTAACGACCTATGTTGGTTTCCCCACTATGCCTGGGATGAATGATGTTATCATATGTAAACTTTTGGTGTATCACCATTATGATGGGTGATGGATGTATGTATTGAGTCTTTTGGTGATAGGAAGGTCATTTAAGATATATAGAGTCATTTTCTTCTTGTAGAACATCTTTTTGCAGTCAGGGGGAGCTTGAGCATGAACAACACTATATAGCAGAGCAGACATCTCAGAAAGAGCATTATCAGATTGGAGCACCATGGCATATACAAAGGGGGAGTTCATTCAGAGACTTCAGCAGATCTGGTTTATAGTCAAGGAGAGCATGTTCTTAGGGGGAGCATAACCCTTTGCCCTTGATGTCAAAGGGGAGAGTGATTTGGTGTTGTTGCCATCAAGTCCAAAGGGGGAGAGATTGTTGGCATTATGATGCATGTGTTGTACTTGATGGCAACTCTCTCATAGAAGATCATCTCACTTATATACATTCAGATGAATCTACAGAAGAAATATCAGATGTGACAGAGTGCATGGGTTACCGGACAGCACAAAGGGATCAGATGACAATTCACAAGTAAGCTTTGCCATCAAGTCCAAAGGGGGAGATTGTTGGCATTATAGCTAAAGTGTTGTCCTTGATGGCAACCTATTCAGGTGATGGATCCTATACAGGACAGTAGCAGAGCTTGTGTACATCAGGACAGTAGCAGAGATTGATGATCAGCTATCAAATATTGGAGAAAATAAGAGGTACGCAGGTACACCTTACATAAGGTGCGTACACGCAGGCCAGTGTTACATAAAGTGCGTACATACCCGCAAGAAACCCATTCATTGGGTGCGTACCCCAGTGCACACATTCCAAGGCAGTAAAGCGCGCACACGTGGGGTTCCTTATGTTTAACTCTTGGTATTTAGCCGACGGTATTGTGTTATCATGGTTTTGGCCCGTGGTATTGTTTTATTTTATTATTATTATTGAGCCCCATGATCCTTGATTTGAGGAAGAGCTTGCCTATATAAAGCAAAGGAGATCTTTTGGCTTGGTATGCTTTTGGGTTGA
>APFE030765301.1:3186-18297 GCA_000404065.3 Pinus taeda
GTGGAAGCATTGTTGTGTGCCATTTCTATTATCCAACCAGATTGGATAAATGAAGCGAGGGAGGAATGGAAGAATGCCGAAGAAGTGTGGGAACTTATTCGAAAGTTACAACAAGATTCTAGTACGTCGGATACATTTAGTTGGCAAAATGATTCGTTATGGTACAAAGATCGCTTATACCTCTGTAAGAATTCCTAGCTAAAACAAAAGATTCTTATGGAATTTCACACCTCTCCCTTAGGAGGGCACTCAGGATTTTTAAAAACTTACCACAGGGTTAAGAAGGAATTTTTTTGTGAGGGCCTTAAATCAGATATTAAAAAGTTTGTGGCGGAATATTTGGTTTGCCAGCAAAATAAAGTTGAAACAATTAAGACACCGAGTCTATTACAACCTTTATCCATTCCAAGCCAACATTGGGAGGAGGCTTCAATGGATTTTATCACAGGTTTACCCTAGTCTGAGAGAAAGAGTGTCATCATGGTGGTAGTTGACAAACTTACCAAGTACGCGCACTTTTGTGCATTATCACATCCATTTAAAGCTAGTACAGTTTCTAGTGCATTTATGGAAACAATTCAAAAGATACATGGAAACCCAAAGATTATTGTAAGTGATTTTTGGCTACTCGAATTGTTTATTGATTAAACAGTCGAGTACCACATTAATTTTTCAACTCGGGAAAGTCCTTTTGTTTCAAAGGTGACCTCGTACTGTATGCACTTTAATTCCAAAAGCATTAAAAACTGTAGTACAAGCAAATCTATTTCCTATCAAACTCTTACTCTGTGTTACAACAGTCGTAAACTATTGCAAAAATGAAATGAAATTGATTAAAGGTAACTAATCTGCAGAAAAATGATGGCCGTTTGTAACAGAGGACCAGGACCTTGTCCCTAGAATAAGGATGTTCAACACCTGCCTCTGTGACCAGTCGCCAATACACACCGAAAATCCTACTCACCGGTGACACACTTCTCACAGCGCCAATCGATTAAAGGAACTGTGTATCAGCAAAAAGGAAATATCAGAAGTGAGGCTAAACATGTACAGAAATAACACACACACACTTAACAGGAAGGAAATGGGTGAATCTTGTGAAGAAGGTGGGCCCTGTCCCTCTCACAAGATTCCCCTGAACACAGATACTAGGTTAAAATGCTCAGAGCAATGCTTTATTCATCTGCCAAAGATTTCAATTACAACAGAGGTTCCGACCTTCTGCACTACAATATTCCTGTATCACATGCTAGCCTTTCAACTGTAGATGTCTCTCTCTTTATAGAGGAGACATCTATTACAATAAATTGTCATTATACATTCAGTTCAATTCTCCTGTACAAAAATAGGAAATTAATTCCTGTTACAGCATACTGTTACAACAATGTATATCTTTGTCGTCGTTTGTTTAATTGGATCCTTCCGCTGCTGCAAAACTGGTAGTCTTCGTCTGTCTCCTCGGGGTCCTTGTGCTATCCTTGGTTATTCTGTTGTTGTTATTGATTTGGTAAATCTCAACCGTTCCTTAAAGCTCTTCATGTTGTTCCTGGTGTTCCCGCATATATGAATAAATTGGCTGATCGTGCTTTATCATCATCGGCCAAGTATAGTCTTGCCAGCTTCAGATAGTTATTGTTGCAAATTAAGACTTTTCCTGCTTTAGTCAGTTGCTTCTTCTGGTGTTGCAGCAACTGCACAGTTGCTGTTTCTGGTGTTGCAGCAACTGTGAATTATGATTCTGTGGACTTTGAACAGTTCCAATCAATTGTCAGTGACTTAGCCAATTTCCAAAGATTAATTGTAAATATAACATGAATATGTGTTGAATAATTAATCATATAGCAAATGAGGAGAGTTACTTCATACCTTGGGATGATGAGGTCAAAAATGATATCAAGGGTTTCTATTTATAGGCTAAAAAGGGTAGTATCATAGCAAAATATAAGGTCAAAAGTAGACAATACGGAGTCCTAACATCCCCCCAAACTGAAAGGGTTGCATGTCCTCATGCAACGTTTACTCTGAATCTGAGTCAGAGTACTGGGATGAACAGTGTAAGTTGCTGATACAGTAGCTAGAGAAGGCTTTATGAGTCCTGCTTCTGAATCCTTGAACATTCTGTAATTGTTTCCATACTGCTACCTCCTCCTTTTTGGTCAGTTTGTAAATAGCCTTATATTGCTGACCATGTAACCATAAGAGAGGGAAATGAAAATGGTAGCCAATCCACCTCTCAGCACATTTTTCCATACATTTGACATAATAAGGTATGCGTGAAATTGATACCTGAAGATTGAGGGGATTGTAAGGATGATATTCCTGTCTCTCCCTGGGAAAATGTTTCCAAAATAACTTGTTTGCTTCGACGGCCAGTGCCCCTTTTGTTTTTACATAATACTAATAGTCCTGCAAGACTGCTGCCTGTAGTTTCTTTATATGATCAGCCAATTCTGGATTGCTTACATAATTCTGATGCTGTGCAATGAAGGTAGCTGGATTTTGTGGTTCATTTCGAATCCAAAGGAGGCCGTTGTGCTCATTATGTTCTGCTGACATATAGGCATTTTTCCAAGTTAATTGATTAGCTAGAAAAGAGATGAAGGCTCTTATTTGGATATCACCAACAATAGGAAGTATATTCATCGCTCTATCTTCAGGCATGGCCTCATTGTGAAGACAGAGTTCACAAAGCAAATTTTGATCATTATGTGGTGCTTCTTTGAATGTTTCAATAAACTGATCAGGTGTATTAACTTGGTATGGTCTTCCATCTCTAATTGTTTTTATTTGCAAGAACGCCAACCATTCTCTCAAGAATACTGCATAGTTGAAAGAGGGTTTTCTTGTAGCCAATACCCTCTAAACCAGATCGAAGGCATAGGATAGCCTAGCTTTTACCTCCTTATTTTCTTTATGTTGAGCTCTAGACTGTTCCAGTGCATCCCAATTTCTGTATGCATAGCTGAACCAGGTTGACTTTTGCTGTTGGAATGCCTTCCCTTGTGAAAGCTCATATTCTATTCTCCATGTGTCCTTTAGTTGTTGAAAACTAGAGGTCTCCGTGTGAGCATTACTGACACAGGGAGTTTCTGTTTGTGCATACGCATCACTGACACAGTGGAGTCCAGTGAGTTCAGTCTATGCATAAGCGTCACTGACACAGTGGAGTTCAGCGAGTTTAGTCTATGCATAAGCGTCAGAAAAGGATCTCTACTCTGTAGTAGTTTGGGTGGCCCGCGGTGGTTCTATGTCTTCCTCCACAACTCTTGAAAAACCTGCTGGTTCTTGTGTGACAACAGGCTTCTCTGTTTCTTCTTTTACAATTCTTAGAAAACTTGCTGGTTCTTGTGTGACAACAGGTTGTTCTTTCTCTGCTTCTGCTGGTTCTTGTGTGGCAGCAGGTTGTTGCATTTCTGACTACCGCAGCAGGTTGCTCTGTTTTGATTTCAGTAGCATAGGGTTGTGGATTAGCTTCGGTCATTGGAACCTGGACTACCTTATATCCTGCTTGAGTGTACAGTTCACCACACTCACTACACATATACTCATTGTATTAACTCTTTTCTGTTACAGACGCTACCCATGCTAAGAAGTGGAGATTATATTCATTCTGATAGGCTTCCTTAACCATTATTATCTCCCACTGATAATCCTTAATTTGAGGTTTTAAAAACTCAATTTCTTCCTGCAGGGAGACTATGGTAGGCGGGGCTTGTGTATCTGCAAGCTCTAATGGAGGAAGGGATTGTTGTTCCGCATCCATTTGGTCATTTTCATCCCCAACAGGTGGTTCTTGTGTGTCACCTGTTGGGTCAGTGGCTGGTTCTTGTGTAACAACCACTTGCCCAATATCACCTTGGGTGTCTATTCTAGATTTTTTGGCAGTTGGTCTTTGTGTATCAGCTGCCTCAGAAAATGATGTCACAAAACTGTCAACACTCTGCATCTCAGCCCCAGAGGGTGAGGAAAGGGACTTATCCAGAATGATTGGAATGCGGGGTGTTAGGGTAATGGATGGAGAACTGGGGATCACAAGGCTGGTGAGTTTAATTGTTGTAGTTGACCGTTTTCACTGCCTCTTTAAGGAGGCACGAAAATCAATAATTTTTCTTTTTCGGTCACTTTCCTTCAGGCTGGGGGGACTATTAGGAATAGCAGTTGCTTTGGTCGAAGCCCTGGTTCTTCTCCTTTTTGGTGGAGTTTTAGTTTTCTGCTGCTTTTTCCTTTTAAGAAAAATGATGGGGGTGTTATCATCAGAGTCATCAGTGGAAATATGAAGCATGGGGGTAGATGGTTGAGCTTCATTGGGAGATGGGGTCCTCTGTAGGGGTGTTTCTGCTGCTAATTGTTGAGGAATTTCCTGAGGTATTTGCTCTGGTTGTTGGGTAACTTCCTGGGGTATTTGTTCTGGCTGTTGGGGAACTTCCTGTGGTATTTGTTCTGGCTGTTGGGGAACTTCCTGTGGTATTTGTTCTGGCTGTTGGGGAACTTCCTCCTCCTGCTGAGGATCTTCCTCTATTTTCTGGGGAGGATTAATGACAGGGGGTGCATGATTTAGAGAAAAGCCTCTATTTATTAAGAGTTGGGCTAACCGGTGGTGTTTGAGGGAAAGGGCCAGATGCTTCACTTTTTCAGCATAATCTGACATATTTTTCAGACAACCCAATAGATAATAGGGCATATTTATCAACTGTCGATGCCTCAAATGATTTAACAAAATGAAGTCATGTTGGTAAATTACCTAGTAATGACCTTCGCAAGTTAAATACTGCTTGACAAACTCCGCGACCTTTGGCCATGGTGGAGGCAGTGACTGAAGTGCGACCCCTCTGCCTTTGACTTCTACGTGTTCGCTTGGTAGGAAGAAGCCTTGTTGCGCATTCAAAATCACATTTTTTCTGCTAAACCAGCGTGTACCATTGGTCAGTAACTCGGAGACTTGGGCTACATCCTCCTCTGTTACCAGAATACGTATTCCCTGGACTGTAGAAAATCCTTCTCTTAAGTTGCATGCGAACTCCAACACCTGCTGTGTGTTGAAATCCAAGAGTCTTCTAAAGTAGTCTACCCACCCTGCTTGCAGGAAAATTTGGTAAACCTCGGGGTAGAGTTCCAGTAGCGCTGTTGTGCCAGGTTCATATGTGATCAGATTTCCTTCCATAGCTGCTGATCCGGCGAAAATACACAATACAGATCCTAGTTTCCCAGTTTGAAATAGAGCAAACCGTTACAAATGAGGATATTCCATGGCAAGGTGAGTTTTAGATATTACCGCGAGGAGTAAGGGTGGCGGTGATTAACGTGTTATGGAATAATTGTGATATTTTGGTAATCCCCCCCAAATCTACAGCTGAATGATTTGATTGGCAGTATAATGATTTCGGCAGTCGTATCACATCTCCGCATTAACTATAATTTAATATTCACACTTAAACATGCGTACCTTTACTTTTACCTTTAGTCGCACGCAAAAAGTCTTATCTTGTCTTTTACTGGCTTAATCATAATTTGAACGGGTTTTTAATCGTGAAAATACAAGCAATCTGACAGGAAGTAGTAGTGACGATGTGTAATTATTAGAGTGCTTGGCTGGTCCCTTTAATGAAGCGGAGTATGTTCCATCAGGATGATAATTCGTTAAGTGTTGGGATCGGTATTGCAGTATTGAAAAGTGATATTTGCCGGAGCATAAGCTCGTGCGGCAACCGCGGGAAGTGGTGTTGCGGCAACGGAGAAATGATATTGTATTGACGGAAAGTGGTGTTGCAGCAACGGGGAATGACAGAAAGTGGTGTTGCAGCAACGGGGAATGACAGAAAGTGGTGTTGCAGCAATGGGGAATGACGGAAAGTGGTGTTGCAGCAATGGGAAATGGTGTTCCAGCAACAAGAAATGGTGTTGCAGCAACAGGAAATGGTGTTGCAGCAACAGGAATTGGTGTTGCAGCAATAGGAAATGATGTAAAACTTGACTTATGGTCCGAAGAACGTTCCCAAGCTGTAAAGTGATTCTTTTAGAATTTTTATTCTAAGCCATCCTCTGAAAGTAAGATCTGCAAAACAACTAATTGTAACATGGAAACCCTTGGCAGGGATTATTAATTAAGAAATCTAATCTAAAAATAAATAAATGAACAAAAATTTAAGTGCCTTGAGGGGCAGCAGGTTCCCCCAAAAAATCATAGTGTAATTCCGCCATGCAGGTAGCTTTAAAATCCTCTTTAGAAATAGGTCGTTGATACGGATGGAGTCGATATCCATTCACTAATAACGATGTTCTATTATCATCAATTGTTAAGAGTTTGACTGTTCCGTTTGGAAAAACAACATCTATTTCATAAGGTCCTAGCCACCTTGTTCTCAATTTACCTTGGAAATTCTCGAAATGGGATTCATACAGTAAAGCCCAGTTACCTTTTTGGAACTGATTCTGCTTAATAGTTTTGTCATGCCATCTGGTTCTTTGTTGTTGAATCATGGTTGTTTGGTGGATGTCATCCAATCTTTTCTCGTCTAGCTCCTGAAGCTGCTGCAACCTGGTTGTCTGTGCATTAGTCAAATCAAGGTTAACAGCTAAAGAAGTCCTTAAAGTTTTGATTTCAAACTCCAAAGGGAAAACAACATTTTTACCAAAAAAAAACTCATAGGGTGAAAAGCCCGTGGTGTTCCTCCAAGAGGTTCTATAAGCCCATAGTGCTTCAGGCAACTTTTGAAACCAGTCCCTCCTATTTTCTTTTATTGTTTTTGTCAGAATAGCTTCTATGACTTTGTTGGTGCTTTCCACCTGCCCATTTGACTGGGGGTGATAAGGTGTGGTCATTCTATGCTTAATATGGTATTTCTGCAATGTGTCTTTGAAGCCATGAGAATTAAAAGGAGGTCCTCCATCAGTGACTAGTTTCCCTAGGCAATCCAAACCTAACAAAGATTTCTTCAAATAAAAATGTTAATACTGATTCTTCATTAGCTTTGATAAGTGCCTTGGCCTCTACCCACTTAGTCATGTAATCCATGCATACTAGTATGTAAACTCTTTGATTGGATGGAGGATTAATGGGACCTATAAAATTTAGTGCCCATCTTTCAAATGGTTCAATAATTACCTGGGGATTGAGTGGCATTTCATCCCTGTGATTAGGCTGGCCCATTCTTTGACAGCAATCACAGGCCCTGACATATTTCTTTACATCTTTGAAGATTGAGGGCCAGTAATATCCCATCCTGAGAACCTTGTGTGTTGTTCTTTTGTCCGCGAAATGTCCTCCACAAGGGCCATCGTGGCAAGCTTTCAGTACATCATAAATTTAATCTTCACCAATGCATCTCCGGATCTCCTAATCGAGTCTTGTGTGAAACAGACAGCCGCTTATCCAGCTGTACCTAGTGCTCTACTGAATAATTTTCCTTTTTTCTCTATGCGATAGGTGTGATGGTAATTTTCCTGCAACTAAGTAGTTATCAATGTCTGCATACCAAGGTGAGTGAGAAGATATTGCAAATAAATACTCATCGAGAAAAGAATCATCTACTGGAATATTTTCATTAGTTTTTAACCGAGAAAGAAAGTCAGCAACTACATTTTCTTTTCCTGGTCGATCTACAATTGTGATATCAAATTCTTGTAATAACAGTGACCATCTAGTGACTCGAGCATTTGTAACTGATTTGTTCATTAAGTATTTAATGGCCGAGTGGTCGGTATGCACAAAAGTAGTATAACCAGTAATGTAATGCTAAAATTTATTGATAGCATAAATAACTGCTAGAAATTCTTTCTCAATAACTGTATAATTAAGTTCTGTAGGAGTCATGTTTTCACTAATAAAATAAATGGCATAGGGAAGACTGTTTTCTTCCTGTCCCAGGACAGCTCCAATGGCAGTGTCTGAGGCGTCAAAGGATATGTGAAAGGGGAGTGCCCAATCAGGTCCTCTCAAAATGGGAGTTGTAGACAACTGATGTTTAAGCTCATCAAATGCTTTTTCACAACCATCAGTCCACTTAAATTCAACATTTTTTGTTAGTAACACAAACAGAGGAGAAGCTATCTTAGAAAAGTCTTTGATAAATCTTCTATAATACCCAGCATGTCCTAAGAAACTTCTCACTTCAGTTTGAGTTTTGGGGATAGGGAGGGTCAAAATTACCTGTATTTTAGCGGGATCGACTTGAATTCCTAAAAATGAAACGAAGTGGCCCAATACAATGCCTTCATTCATCATCATATGGCATTTCTTAGTACTTAAGGCAAGATGTGCTTCTATGCATCGCTTAAGTACTTTTTCAAGGTTCTGTAGGGCATCTTCAAAGGTTGTGCCATAAGGAGTAAAGTCGTCCATGAAAATTTCTAAGGAATCATTTATCATATCAGAAAAGATCCCTATCATCGCTCTTTGAAATGTTGCTGGGGCATTACATAGCCCAAATGGAAGAACCCTATAAGCAAAGGTCCCCCAAGGGCTAGTAAAAGTGGTTTTATCCTAATCCTGGGGTGCAATCTTTATCTGATTATATCCGCCAAATCCATCCAAAAAGGAAAAGAATTTCTTACCATCCAAGTTATCTAATACCTGATCAATGAATGGTAAAGGGAAATGGTCCTTCTGGGTGGCCTTATTTAGGGCTATATAGTCCATACATACTCGCCATTTCCCATTTT
Source organism: Pinus taeda (assembly GCA_000404065.3). Lineage (NCBI taxonomy): Eukaryota > Viridiplantae > Streptophyta > Pinopsida > Pinales > Pinaceae > Pinus > Pinus taeda. Next base: position 11,845 of record APFE030765301.1, read on the forward strand.
TCTTGGGTACTATTACTAGTGGAGAAACCCATTCACTATCAGATACGGGGTATATAAATCCTGCATTCAACAATTTTTGAAGTTCTTCTTTTACTATTTCCCTTAAATTGGGGTTCATTCGTCATTGGGGTTGACAAACTGGCTGGGATCCTTCTTTAATATAAATGCGGTGAGTGCATAGTTCAGGAGAAATCCCCTTCATGTCTGTATAATCCCATGAAAATGCCTCTTTATTTTCTTTGAGTAGCTTCATTAACTATTGTTTTTGGTCATCTGTTAGATTAGGATTTATATTTAATGTTTTACCTGGTTCGATTTCTACTGTTATACTTTTGGAGGGGCTGCCAGCTAATATCTGAGGTAGATTTTCAGTTTCAAGGTTGTGCTGGGATTCAGATTCCAATATTGTAGTGAAGTGATTGTGTATTTCTGCACTGACCGAAGAAGGTTCAGAAATAAAGTTGTTGATTAATTCATCTTCGTTGAGTCTTTGAGAGTTAAAGCTTGTCCGACAATTAGAATAGGTTGGGTTTCCTCATCCTCATAATCTAACCATATTGAATTGTCGTTATTAATCATGAGTGTGGCATGAGGATAAAGAGTCAGCTGTTTGGTTTCCTGCCCATTATATATTGTCATTGATCCAGACCTACAGCTGATGAAAGCATCTGCTGTAGCCAGCCAAGGTCTTCCTAGAATCAGTGGATGACCCCCCAACTTTGTTTTAGTTTGTAACATCACAAAGTCGGCTGGGTAATTCCAAGATTCTACGAAAATTACCAGGTCTTCAATGACTCCTTTGGGTTTAATTGTAGAGTGGTCAGCCAGCTCTAGAATGGTTGGACTTTCCCTAATTAAGTGTTTCAACTGCAGTAATTGTGCTATTTCGAGTGTCATAATATTTATTGCAGCACCTAGATCTACTAGAACTTTAGAGACAAAAGTTTTGCCGACCTGAACTGTTACTGTAGGGTGACCAGGGTCACCATATTTCACAGGGGGGTCCTTTTCTTTCATCAAAGCAGTCATTTCTCCCATCACATGAACTGTGAGAGGTTCCTTGGCTTTTCTTCCAGGCTTTTTAATACAGATATCCCTAACAGTTCTTGCATAGATAGGAACATCTCTTAGTGCTTGCAATAACGGCATTTTGACATATAAATTCTGTAGTTCTCCTAAAAGGTTAAAAGCAAGTGGATCAAATGTTTTAGTAAGAGCCAGTCTTTTAGGAAAAGGTGGCTCTGCTATTTGGGCAATCTTGTTAGAAGATGATTCAAGTGTTTCAACATTTTTGTTAGATGACTTTTCCTCTCTAGTTTCCTCTTTTTCAGAGTCAGTAATGTCATCAAAGATGGGTTCAACTATCCTCCCAGAGCATAAATGGATGTCATTACATTGTATAGGGGAGACAGGTTGAATTTGAATATCAATTACCTGCAGGGTTTTATTATTGTTTGGGTTGGGGTTAGGTTGCACAGGCAGTTGGGGTCTGATTGACTGGTTATTCTGCGGAGTATTAGATGGTAAGGAAAGAGATTGCTAGTGTTGAGGAAATGGAATCTGTTGGGCTGTCCAGTTTGGATTCCATTGATTGAAATAAGGTTGCTGAAGAGTCCAAGGATTCCACATAGTAGGGTCGGTAAAAGAAGGATTTGGTTGTTGCATAGGTGGAAATTGCATTGGATTAAAGGGTGGGTATTGCATTTGATTCATGGGTGGGTAATTTGTTTGAAAAGGAGAATGATTATTCCAACAACTAAATGATGTGTTAGAACTCATACCTTGTCTTTGTGTCCATTGCCTCCTTTGTGTCATCAGGTACACTGCTTCAGCTTCTTCTTCAGTTGATTGCAGTGCTGCCTTTATTCCTGGCAAAGAAGGGCATTGCTGAGTCTCATGATCCTTTTCAAAAATGGTACAAATTGGTACCTTATCCAATGGGCATTCCCTCAGTGGGTGCTTTCCTCTGCATTTGGAGCAAAAAATAGCAAGGGCAGCTTCTGCTTCTACCTGTTTCTTTTTAACCTGCAGAGCATCAATTTGTGAAGCAAAAGAGCTTAACATTTCAGTTTTAAATTCTTCAAGCAGATTACCTATTTCGGCTCGTGTTGCTCCTCCACTTGCTGATTTTTGGACTCTTGAATATGTACTGTCCCTTCTTTTAGATCTACTTGCTGCTCCTCTGGAACACCTCATACAGAGGTTGATAATCTCATCAAATGGTTCTTTGGAAATATCCCCTTTTCCAAGCATGTTTAGCATATCGAGGCAGTCATATCGTACTCCTTTTAGTAGTATTGTCTTCAGAATATCCTTACTCATGGTTGGATGATCTGATCGCTGCAGATTATACTACAGTCTCTCTACAAAGTCCTCCAGATTCTCGTCCTCTTTCTGAACCATTTTAAACAATTCTTCCTTTCTTTCTCTTGTTCGACAGTAATCCTGATATTTGGTCAGAAAACTTTCTTTCATCTGATCCCATGTAGTGATTACCTGAGCCCCTAGGCTCATAAACCATCTTAATGCGTTCCCTTTCAGTGTTGCTGGAAACAGTTTTAACTTTTGAGCAGGAGTTACATAATCATAACTCCTACACTGTATATCAAATTCAAAGAGGAACTCATCGGGATCTTCAGAGGATAACCCATGAAAGTTAGGCAATGCTGCAAGTGGAATATTATTCATAGGGATTGCTCCCCTTGGGAGATCCCCAATAGGAAATTCCAGGGTGGAAATTGAGTTTTCCCCCCTTCCTTCTGCTCTGTTATCCTCCATTGTTCTTTTCCCCAAATCGCTGGCTCTGTCTTCAGTGTCTTCTGTTTCTTTAGGTTCTTCTACTGGTTCCTCATTGTGCTTTAGTGTTTCCAGCTTCCTTTCAGGCCCTAGTACTTCCTCCGTCTGATGTTCTGTTTGGGAAGAATACTCGATCTGAGGTCTTCAGGAACTCGTTCTCTGGGATGTCTCGGCCTTTGAAATGATCTCGTCAATGAAAGATTTTCTTCCTCCTTTTGTGCCCTTACCGCCTGTGAAGTTAGCCTTCTTGCATCCTCTCATGCACCTGTTATTCTAAAGGAAAATCATTAATGCCTTTAAAAAAAAATTAGTCGCCTTCCCCAGCAACGGCGCCAAAATGTTGGCTACTCGAATTGTTTATTGATTAAACAGTCGAGTACCACATTAAATTGTCAACCTGGGAAAGTCCTTTTGTTTCAAAGGTGACATCGTACTATATGCACTTAATTTCAAAAGCATTAAAAGTTGTAGTACAAGCAAATCTACTTCCTATCAAACTCTTACTCCATGTTACAGTAGTTGTAAACTATTGCAGAAATGAAATGAAATTGATGAAAGGTAACAAATCTGCAAAAAAATGATGGCCGTTTGTAACAGAGGACCAGGACCTTGTCCTCAAAATAAGGATGTTCAGCACCTGCCTTTGTGACCAGTCGCCAATACACACCGAAAATCCTAATCACCGGTGATACACTTCTCACAGCACCAATTGATCAAAGGGACAATGTATCAGCAAAAAGAAAATACCAGAAGCGAGGCTAAACATGTACAGAAATCACACACACACTTAACAAGAAAGGAATGGGTGAATCTTGTGAAGAAGGTGGGCCCTGTCCCTCTCACAAGATTCCCCTGCACATAGATACTAAGTTAAAATGCTCAAAACAGTGCTTTATTCATCTGCCAAAAAGTTCAATTACAGCAGATGTTCCGACCTTCTGCACTACAATATTCTTGTATCACATGCTAGCTTTCAACTGTAGATGTCTCCTCTTTATATAGGAGACATTTATTACAATATATTGTCATTATACATTCATTTTAATTCTTCTGTACAAAATTAGGAAATTAATTCCTCTTACAGAATACTATTACAACAATGTATATCTTTGTCGTCCTTTGTTTAATTGGATCCTTCCACTATTGCAAAACTGGTAGTCTTCGTCTATCTCCTCGGGGTCCTTGTGCTATCCTTGGTTATTCTGTTGTTGTTGTTGATTTGGTAAATATCAACCGTTCCTTAAAGATCTTCATGCTGGTCCTGGTGTTCCCGCATCTGTGACTAAATTGATTGATTGTGCTTTATCATCATCGGCCAAGTATAGTCTTGCCAGCTTCAGACGGTTACTATTTCATCTTTTGCAAATTAAGACTTTTCCTACTTTAGTCAGTTGTTGTTTCTGGTGTTGCAACAACTGTGCAGTTGCTGTTTCTGGTGTTGCAGCAACTGTGAATTATGATTCTTTGGACTTTGAACAATTCCAATCAATTTTCAGCAACTTAGCCAATTTCCAAAGATTAATTGTAAATATAACATGAATATGTGTTGAATAATTAAACATATAGAAAATGAGGAGAGTTACTTCATACCTTTGGATGATGAGGTCAAAAATGATATCAATGGTTTCTATTTATAGGCTAAAAAGGGAAATATCATAACAAAATATGAGGTCAAAAGTAGAAAATATGGAGTCCTAACAGTAGCTCTCCAAGGGCATAATTTGAGAGAATTAGAGGCAGGTCATAGGGATGACCTAAGGCACCTTGGTTTGTGCCACCATTTGATGGTAGTGCCAAAAGGTTGCAACATCGTGTGCAACTCAATATAGTGCGGTAGCTTGATATATTGATTCTTGATGCTTATTCATTCATGAGTAGCTCAATGCAGTAATAGCCAACAGTTGTGCAGTGATTTGTAATGATAGTGATATACAACGTGTAGTGAAAGTAATGTGCAGTTGAATAGTGATATCTTGATGCTTAGCATTATGCAGTGATTAGTTTGTGGCGACAATGATCATGAACTACCAGTATTCAACATTTATTCTACACCTTTCTTACATCAATTCTACATTGGTTCAGAGTATAGGGGATCCAGTGTGAAAATTTTGAAACGTGATCTACTGACTCTTCTAGGTGATTAGAGTCACCTTCACATTGTGGCCTTAGAACACTTTAGGATGGCAGGGTGGTGCTAGGGAAATTTGTGGCTTGCACAGGGTGTTGTGGTGTCCATTTAGTTGTGGCTGATAAACTAACAGGATAGAAAAGCACCCGCTTTGATAGTATTTGGTAAACAAAGTTTGGTACACTCATCAGGTTGTATCCTAATCTATAGGGAATTAGGGCATCCTTCTAGTTGCAACATGATATTAGGGTCTACTAGTGTCCTATAGGTTGTATCATGTGAATTAGGGGGTTGACACCTCCCTCAGTTGTAGCTGAAATCTTGATGTAATCAATTTTCTTTTAATAGGGAGGAGACAATTACTAAAGTAGCGTTCGGTGGTTTTTAACCTGGAGGGGTTTTTCCACCGAAAAATATTTGTGTTCTCTATTTTATCTTTGTACGTTGTGTTAAGGTGTTGTCTATTGTTGATTATTTCTTATGAATATTTGAAGAAGAACAATAATAGTAATTGAAGATTAACTAATTCTCTTAAAATATTAAAAAGTGCTACTTGCTAAGAATATTGATTCACCTCCCTCTTAGTATTTCCAACAATTGGTAACAGAGCTTGGTTCCTTATGTAACAACTTAACTGATGGAGGTAAGTTTTCAGAGCATAGAGATGTGAATGTCAAAGAAGCAGGTTGCAGGGATTTCAAAGGAAGGTACGCGTACAACAAAATATGGAGAAAGTGAGTATATGCGTCTAAGTATATCGGTAGAAATTGGCAAGACCTAGAAAGTTGTAGAGCTCTGTTAGACTGGTTGGGGCTGGCCAATCCCCAATGACTTGTATTTTGGCTGGGTCAACATGCACACCCTACGCATTAATGATGTACCCTAAATATTGAACCTAGGTCATGCCAAAAGTGGATTTCTCCAAATTGACACACAACTTGTGTTTTCATAGGGTTTGAAGGACCTATCGAATATGGTAGAAGTGCTCTTCCCAACTCTAGATGAAGATTAAGATGTCATCTAAATACACCACTACGAATGAATTGGTAAAGTGTCACAAGATTTTTTCCATCAATCTCATGAAGGTTGCGGGGGCATTCGTCAACCTGAAAGGCATGACCAACCATTCAAAAAGGCCCTCCTTCAATTTGAAGGTAATCTTCCACACATTGAAGGGTTCGATAGGCAACTAGTGATAACCAAACTCCAAGTCAATTTTGTTGAAATATTTGGCCCCCTTGAGCTAGCCCAGAAGGTCATCAATTTGTGGGATTATGCACCTATTATGGACAATGATCTTGTTCAACACCTGATAGTCAATAGAGAGTCTCCAAGTCCCTTCTTTCTTTTGTACCAATACAATCAAGCTCCCAGAGGGTGATGAGCTTGGCCAGATGTGCCCTTTGTGCAACAACTCTTGAATCTACCTCTTGATCTCATCATTCTCCAAAACAGAGCATTGATAGATTGGTCCATTGGGTAGTGACACTCCCGGGGTCAGATTGATGGAGTGCTTGACCTGACAGTGT
>APFE030765302.1:0-27194 GCA_000404065.3 Pinus taeda
TCCTCGAATGAGGATGCTCAACCTCTACACTCTCGCTTATCAGATCCATGTAGCCAGTGTACTAATATGGTGACCTCCTCTTCCTACATTGTGATGTGGGAGCTCCCACATTCTCTTTAGCATCATGCATCAATATGTCATCCTCCCTAGTGCACTTCCTTCCATATCTAAAAGTATCTAGATGAGTGGGTGCTTCCACTTTCTTCTCCTCTGCATGTGGCTACTCCACATCATCCTTAGGTTCCTCCTTTGGAGCTAAAAGCTCCTCATTTGGATGTAATTGAAGCTCCCTCTCAAGGGAACATCTCATGGCCTTCTCTTCATCAAACTTCACATCTTTACAAACCACTATCATCCTATTGGATGGTACATACACCTAATAGTTGTGAGGTGTATTAGTGTACCCCACAAATATACCCAACTCAGTTGTTGGCTCTAGCTTTTTCCGTGCATCTTTGATAACATGATAGTGAACTGATGAACCAAAGATCCTCAAGTGTGCCACATCTAGTTTCTTACATGAAAAATAATCTTCTAGTATACTCATCATGAGAATTCGATGAGGGCTTCTATTATTCAAATAAACAATTGTGTTGCATGCTTCAACCCACAAGTACAATGGTAGGTCCTGATCATGTAACATTGCTTGTGCCTCTCCCACAATACTTATTTTCTTCCTTTAAGCTGCCCAATTCTACTTTTGGTTATGAGGTGCTATTAACTCCTATGGAATGCCTTATGATGCACAAAAGTTCTTGAATTCATTAAACACATATTCTCCATTGTTATCGCTTATGAGAGATTTAAATTTTCTGTCAATATCTTTCTTAACAAGGGATTTAAATTCACAAAATTTAGCAAATGTCTAATATTTCTTTTACACGAAGAAAATCCATCACTTACAAGAAAAATCATAAATAAATATTACATAATACATGTGCTTTTCCATGGATGCTATCGAGAATGATCCACACACATTTGAGTGAACTCTATCAAGAATCGCTTATGCTCAACTATGTTTATCGTGAAAGAAATATTTGGTGTACTTCCCCATTGTACACCCTTTGCATGTGTCTCTCTACTCTAGTGTACCCTTAGAATTCCTGTAGAAATTTGTTGCATGAATCCCTCTGAAAGTTAACAATATCGATTTCAGTTGTGTTATGCCTCCCATCATCTCCCATCTTGATGTGCATCTGGAGGTCCTTCTCCTCGAAGTCACTGAAGAACTCTTTGTTTCCGGTCATATGGAATGAGGCTCCACTATCTGAGTACCACACACTACCCATCACCAATGAAACTATGCAAGCAATGAGGGTGAAATCCAATTCAAATTGTGAAGTAAGAGCTTCACTTGCCACTCCTCTTGAGGGCTTTTTATGCAGACAGTTTGTGGCATAGTGTCCCAACTTGTGCTAGTGAAAAGATTTACTCTTCAACATTTCCTTCTTCTTGCCATCCTGATTGGAATCTAATTTGGAATGGGATGACTTCCCCCTCCTAGCTAAGGCATGCTTGGATGAGCATCCATCTCTAGTGTTTCATAAAATCTCTTATTGTACCAAGTTGGACCACAACCTCTCCCACTTTGGTAGCTTCTCCCTCCCATCAACTAAGTCCTGGTAACTCTGCCAGCTCTTGGGAAGGCCTAGAATTTATAGGCTCACCATATCATCTTTAAAAACTATAACAATGACACTTCTAAGCTCATCCCAACATTGGGTGAACTTGCTCAAGCACTTCGATATTGTGTCTCCCTTCTCCATCTTGATCTTTCTAAGAATTTCCTTCAATGTCAACTTCTTGTGGTCAGTTTTTTTTTTAAACAGGTCTGTCAAGGCCTTCCACATTGCAAATGGAGTTTCCTTACCATGGAGATTCGAGAAAATATGATATCGAACTCCTTCTATCATAAACCTTATTGCCTTTGCCACACACTTTCTCCACTCTACCACATCTTGAGCATCAGTTGACTTAGGAATATCTGTGTCTATTAATTGCTTAAGCCCATTGTCTTCCAACACAACCTCCATTCTATCCTTCCAGGCAATATAATTTGAACTACCCTCAAGGGCATATTTGAATCTCAATCCGTAAAACGATATCCTACTGGCTCTGAAGTATGATACTGCAAATTTGATTTCTCCTACAAAAGACAAACTTGTATTTGCCTCTTCTATATTTATTTCAGCTTAGATACCATGTAGAAATTCCTTGTATATTCAAACTGTAGATTGTAATATGCTAAAATAATTGACTTGAATCTACTCTGCTCATGAATGGAAACAATAAACAATCAATGAAATCATGAAGCATAAAAGAGAAAGAATTCAATCACACATAACACAATAATTTTATGGGGAGAGCCAAAGCTAAAAACCATTTCTAGGTATATTGAATTAATTAGAAAATATTTGAATATTACAATGCTTTGCTCAAGCCCTAGAGACCTCTGCACAATCTCAATCTATCTCATTGCTTCACAAACATGATGTTGAAGAATCTAGGGCAAATTTGGTGTAGTGTGATTCTTCGTCACTTGATAACAATTTGTGGAGTCTTTTTACTTTTCTTGTTAGCTTAATCTTCTTCTTATTATTATTATTAATGCATGTGTGTGTGCTTCATCAAACTTCTACCAAAACATAAGAACAAGAACACAAGATGTTGGCTCTCTTCCAGGGCCAAAACCTCTCTTCTCTTGAGAGGAAAACCCTTTCATTAATTTCTCTTATTGAAGCTTATATTTATCAATGCCAAACCCTAGACCCTTGACTAGGATATCCTCCAAGCACAAGTCAAGTCCTCTTCTCTTTTCTACAATTTGTTCCTCAACACATAGGATTCCTTCTTCCATCACTTTTCTCCCCAACACTTTGTCCTCCTTCTTTGTTTCTTGTCTTGGGATTGACCTTCCTTAAGTGATTCTTCTAGATGAGGTGTTCCTCTTCTATCCCTTTCTCAAGTAGACTTCTTCAATGATATCCTTCTTGATGAATGGGTGTACGATTGTACTGTTGTTTTGTAGCCCTAGTTTTTTTATGTGTGGAAGGTACCCTTAGTGACTTAGGGTCCTTCTACCTTCACTAGGCTTGGGAGTCCTTGTAAACTTGATTTCTCACCCAAACAATGATATTTCATGGACTGTTTACCAGCTATAGATTTATCCTCATCTTTTCCACACGTGTGATTTTTTCTAGCCCTAGAAACGGTCCTCTTTTCCTTGACCTTATTCCTTCTTCCTTCGTTTGTGAGGGTCTCTTATTTTATCTTAGAGGGAGGCCTTATAGGCATCATGACTAGCCCAAAATACCACTGAATTCTTATTGTTGCTAAAACCGCAGTCCATCCTCCTTATCCTCACACGTGTGACTATTTCTTAGCCCTAGAAACAGTCCTAACCTTTACTGCATTTCCTCCTTTCTTCATTGCACTTTTGGAGACCCTTTAGACTTCAATTAACTTCATTTTTCTTAGCTTATCTCTTCACTGATTTCAGAGCTTGATCTTTGCTATCTTTGGAGGAGTGGACAACCTCTATATATAGAGGACTGCCCCTCCTTTAGGCCATCTTGTAGGATGATTAGTTGTCCTTAGGCCGACTTGAATATTTCTACAATATTTCCTTTGTTTTGCTTCTTGAGGAGGACATTGTTGCGTGAAGAGGGCTTGCAATTGTCTTGGAGGTATTCCTTTGACCTTTATATTATTTTATACATAGTGTAACATGCCCTCAAAGGGTATTCTATAAATATATTGACTCTTGACTTCCTAGAAGCACTTAAACATGTGCTTGACCTAATTCAATGAGAAAGAAACTCATTGACAAGTATCATAAAAATAATTTCTCTTTTCTTAAATAAATACAAAATTCAAACTTACATTTATGAAGACCGAACCTAGTTACACTTCCTTCAACACTTCCTCTTAACTAGGGAGGTATTCATACAAAAGTACAAGGTGTTTGGCTATTATCAATCTTGAAGAATTCACATAAGAGAAAATGGATTTACAATCCATTTGTTATAGCATCATATCCATCATCATTGTCATAGTGCAAGGCCTTGACTAACAACTCCATCTCTCTACAATACCATGAGATACAATGTTTGTGAGACCAATGAGTTATAGACACCTTCATCATTGTCTCTCAAGGTACATACCCACCCGGGTGTTCACTGAGTATGACCTTCTAGGACTATTCTTGTCTTTGGTTCCCAGCCCTCAAAGAATATTGGTCCTCTTGCCTACTCTTGTCTTGGATTCCCTTCACATCCTCAAAGAGTATCGGATGCCAAATGATTACCTAATCCTCCCATTCTTTCTTCCCAAGTGAAGACAAGAATTTTGTGTCTATCTTGTGTCTACATTTTCATTCATAGCCTTCATCTAGACTTATGGTTGTTAGTCCCAGTCTAGTGCATGACCCATGAAATGGAAAAACACAGTTGTCACTCCTTCGCAATCAGGGGTGATCCAAACTCCCTCTTAATCAGGGACCTGTCAAAGCTCCCTCTTAACTAGGAACTCTTTCATTCATCAAGAACTTCTTCTTCATGGGTCCTTGAGATGCTTGATCTCCTTACTTTCTTTGATTTCATGAAGTCTTTGTTTGAACTTCTTCTAGGTAGGGAACCATCCATCGATCACTTTCATTCCTGTTTTTTCATATCATTACTTCCTTCGTGGAAAGTGGCTTTCATGTCATACATCATGTTTTCTTGTCATCTAGCTACTCCTTTGTCATATTTTCCATGCTTGGGAATAATCCTCTCATGGATGCTTCATTGTACTTGCTTTTTTACATGCTTTGACCTAGTTGCCCATCATGACTTCATCCTCATATGGATTCAACACTGCTTTTTCTTTTGTTGGATGACTTCTTCGTTGCGACATCTTTGTAGAGTAGAATCAGTTATCTTCATCTTTCATATCTCCAAGGCCTTCACAGGTGCCAAGGGTCCTTCCTTCCTTTATCAGAGTAGTCATGCCTTCTTTCAGGAGATATCTTCAAAGTATTTTATCAGATAATGATTCTTCGTGATCATGGTGTTCCTCACATGCTTGATCTCTTTCTTAATTTTCTCCTTATTAGAAGGATAGGTCAACCATGTTATGCTTCTTGTGAGAGTATGTATTCCTTGCTTGCTTCCTAGACTAGTCAACATTCCTTGTTGCTTCGCAGTCATCAATCTTATACTCCTTATGTGATCATATTTCTTTGTTGACCTTCATTTCATTGTCGTACATGCCTTCGATGGTGAAAGAGATTATTTCATACTTGATCATGTTATAGAGCTATCCCCGTGACTCAATAATATACAAATGATAACATTATTGAAACTTTGATGCATACATATATCATCTTGATTTTCCTTTGATCATCTTAGCTTCATGTGGTTTTCCTTGGTGTGGCCCTTCTTGCTTCATCTTAGCTTGCCTGTATATCATCATTTTCTTGAATCCCATGAATGGGATTCCCAATGACACATTTGCTTTCGTTCATGAACCTTATTTTGAAGATTCCATCATAGGATCTTAAAGACCCTTTCCTTGCAAATGTTTCTTTTATTTTGATGATGGAGGTCTTCTAAGATTCTTAAGTATGATCAATTTTTATTTCATTGTGGATGAGGTCCTATACTAGCTATGCTTCTTCTACATGAATTGTAGAAATTTGAATAATATAACACTTATTCACAGAAATTATCCTGATTATACACTATTTACGGAATGCATGCATAATACATAACCTCCTCTACCATTGATCATCAATTTGGGGAATTAAAAAAACAATCGCATGCGCACATTGAGACATCAATCACACATATCAACACAATATGTAATGGGGAAAGCATACAACTGAAAACCCCCAACTATCTGTATATTATAATGATAGAGAACATGTAACATTACATAGTACAATACTCCTCACAAGTACTCAATACTATCTCCACATGCTACACACAAACTAGCTCAGATCTGAACAAGTCACGGGTTCAAATCTCCTCCACTATTTGCCTGCCTCTACTACACAATCCAAGTTGAGAATAGATTGAGAGCCAAGTTTGAATCCCCTTGGCTTGTACTGCGCAATCCTCATTGGAAATCTCGATCAATTATTGTGCAAATCTCATGCACAACTATAGTCACAATTGATAGTAGTCTCACCCTTTCACCCACCTCTAACACTTGTCTCCACTGAACTGTCCATCCACTGAGTTAACTGATGTATTCTTTAGTTGATTTATGATTTAATAATTAGTGAATTAATAATAATTAATTCACACCACTCATCACTAGTGTATTTGTTAGTTAGACTAAATACAACTAGTTCAACTAAGTCAAACTGAACACAACTCCATCAACTCCTCATTCAACTCCACCAAACTCAATCACATGAGTTCTAACTGAGTCCTTCATGCAATAGCTCAACTAACCATAGGAAAAGCGTATTTCCTTCTGGCAGTTGCATGTGCCACATCCGTAGCTCGAACTGAAGTGCTGCAAGAGGATAAGATAATGTTTATAGTCCAAATATTATTAAGAGGTAATAATATTCGGCTGTTCTATTTTTAGATAGGCAGTCTAAAAATAGACTCCGCCCATATGTCTAAACATAGAAGTACATCTATTTTTACCAACCTGACCAATCATCCATAAATAGCATCCTGCAACTCATAGACCATGATCCATATGTCTAAAAATAGACAGTCTAAAAATAGATTTTGCGCCAAAAATAGCTTGCGGGACCACTTAGTGAAGGCGACTTCTTTTCACTAAGCTCCATCATCTTGTTGCATTTTCAACAAGTGTCATCACTCTACCTCGTTTTTGCCTAAAACTTCTTCTTCCTATGGTAAGGAAATAGACTCCCAAATTTTTTCCTTTCCTCCTGAGTCTTATCCGAGTAGAGAAGTTCCCCTGCCATCCCAATTCCTCATCCTATGGAAAATATACCATCAACATCTCATATTACATATATTCCATCATCCTCTCCTTCTCCTAAAAAATCTAACATTCTCTCAAAAGGGAAGGGCCTTTGCTTTTAATAGACTCCTCCCTCCTCAAATGGGAAAGGTTTAAATTCTATTGGGACCTCACAAAATTCAAAAGGAAAACTTCCATGCATGTCTGTTACACCCCCAAACTCTCTAGTTATTCCTCCTACAAAATTTGTAGGAAGTGACTTGGATATCGTTCTGAAGAAGAAATCTCTGGATCTTTGTCCTCTTACTATTCATAAACCTGGTTCGGTTTCTTATCCCCATATCAGTCCAAATTCTGCAAGAAACATCACAGTCAAAAGAAAGCAGAATAGGGGAACCAGACACTTCTGTGGCAGAACGAAAGGCACTATTCAGAATATGGACACATTGATTGATATTCCTATAATTGACCTCTCAGAAAATGGGCCCCTTGGAGCAAGAAAGGCCAGAGACTTCCTAACATGACTCACATCATTTCAATGAACATAAGGGGTGTAGGGGTGGACCAAAAATTCTTAGCCCTTAAGGGTACTCTCTTCTAATCATCCTAACATAATTCTAATTCAAGAGACAATGCATGCTACTGATGTCTCTATCAGATATTTCCGGCATATGTTTCCTCTCTGGCATATTGTAGCAACTGATGCTATTGGTTTATCAGGGGGACTAGTAATCCTATGGAATCCTTTATGGGTATCGGTTAAGGCGTATAAATGTTTTCCGGGGATTCTTCTGCATGCAAATTTTTGGGGTCTATCTAGCTCCATAAATGTGTTAAATATATATGCCCTGTACAAGGATTGACATCCTTTCTGGAACAGGTTTTTCTCCTCGGAATTTTTGGAACTAGACTCTCTTCTTATAAGGGGTGACTTAAACTGTACTTTGTGTAGTGATGAAATATGGGGTGGGGGCAGAGAGGCAGACCCTTTAGCTGGTTTTATAAAAGGGGCTATCCTCCATCACAACATGATTGATGTTTCCCCTCAACTAATGGGTCCTACATGGGACAATGGAAGACTTGGTGCTTCCTATCTCGCCAAAAGACTTGACAAGTTTATGATGAGTGATAAGTTGTTGGTCCGTATGGGTAGGCCAATATCTAATATTATAAACTATTTTATATCTGATCATAGACCAATTTCCTTACAATGGGGAAATAGGAGTTTCAATAAGGGTCTTCCATTTGAATTCAATAGAGTTTCACTGAAGGACGAGGACTTTATCGACCTTGTTAAGAATTTTTGGCCAACTTGCAGTCCTACGGGGAATATATCTCTATCCCAAGCCCTTTTGGATAACCTGCGTGATCTAAAGGTAAAGGTTAAGGCTTCGCAGGGGCAACAGAAAAAATCCAATAGGGATGCTTTGAAAGAGACACAAGAGAAGCTGGATGCTTTGGCAGACTTATTGAAAGAAGGAAATAGCTCCCTACAAGTCCGAAGTAGTATAAATGAATTGGAAAAGAAAAGACACAAAATACTTGTAATTGAAGAAGCTTCTTGGAGGTTGAAGAGTAGGGCGTAATGGCTAAAGGAAGGAGATAGGAACACAAATTTCTTCCACAAATTTGCAAACAATAGGAGGGAAATTAACTCTATTTGGGAAATCAAATCTAAAAGGGGAGATATGCTTCACTCTCAAGAGGAAATTTCTAAGGAGGCAGAGGCCCATTTTGGTAAATCACACAAAAGAGACGAGAACTATAGGATGGAGGACATTCTATGGGGAATTGATCCTTTCCCCACTATGTTTGAGGTTGAACAAAATAATGCTTTTTTCCAGCCTGTGTTTGAAGATGAGCTTTTTCAAGTTATGAATTCTTTCAGAAAAGATAAAAGTCTTGGCCTAGATGGCTGGACTATTCAATTTTACATCCATTTCTTTGAATTACTCAAGAAAGACATCCTGGCAATGGTAGAGAAATCAAGGCTGAAGGGGTGTATCCATCCCCATATCTCGTCTACTTACATAGCTCTTATTCCTAAAAAGAAAAAAGCTACTACTTTCTCAGATTTTAGACCAATCTCTCTCTGTAATGCAATATACAAAATTACCTCAAAGATCATAGCTAATAGAATCTGTGGGACTTTGTTTAATTTCATAACACTAGAGCAACATGGCTTTCTTAAGAACAGGGATATCATTGAGGTTGTGGCCAACACACAGAAAAGTTTACATTCATTACATACTAAGAAGCTGGATGCAACAATCCTTCAATTAGATTTAAAGAAAGCATATGATAGCCTAGATTGGGGTTTTCTAAGATGAATTTCATGCAAAATAGGACTAAAAAATGAATGCATAAGTTGGATCATGGCCTGCGTGGAAAATGTCAATTTTGTTGTCCTTATTAATGGCCTCCCTAGAAACTTTTTCTTAGCTAACAGGGGTCTTCGACAGGATGTTCTCTGTCCCTTCTTCTTTTCATCCTTGCAATGGATTCTTTAAGTCTTCATATAAAAAGAGCTATAAAAGATAAACAATACAGGTCATTAAAGATATGTCGTGGGAATTTTATTTCCCACAGTTTATTTGTGGATGACGTCATGATCTTTGGTATGCTTTGCAGATTTTCTTGGGAATGCATTCATGGCATTCTAAATTTTTTTCAAAGAGCTACAAGAATCCACATAAATGAAAGAAAACCTTCTTTCTATTCTGATGTTGAAGACAAGGAATCACTGGATTTTATAAGTTTTCTGTTTAATATTGGAATCAACCCATAAAGGAAGGCTTAAAATATTTGGGTTTTCATCTCAAACCTGCAACGTACAAAAAATTTGACTGGATGTGGTTATCTGATCGTTCCTTTAAAAGAATAGCAGGGTGGGAGTTTAAGTGTCTCTCCATTACAGGCAGATTGGTTTTGGCACAATCTGTCCTGGCCCAGATGACAGTTTATTGGGCCAATCTATACTATTTCCCAACTGGAGTTATTTCTATATTGAACAGATTGATGTCAAATTTCATATGGGGAGGTAGTAAGGATAAAAGAAAACACCACCTAACTTGTCTTTCAAAAATTTCCTTTCCAAAACTTTTGGGAGGTTGGGGAATTATGGACATAAGGAATTTTGGTAAAGCTCTCTCATGCAAATCCATTTGGAGGGGCATAAATGGGGATAGTTTTTGGAGCTCTACCATCAAAAAGAAGTACATGGGGAACAAAGACCTCATATTCTGGTATAAGGAAGGTTCAATTGGAAAATCTCATGGATCTGCAATATGGCAGAGTTTTCGGAAAATTGAGTCTTTCTTCCTCAAAAACCTCTTTTGGAATGTCCAAGATGGCAGGGATGTGTATATTGGATATGATCACATCATGGGTTTGGGGGAGAATAACATTATTCCTACATCCATCATAATGGCTCTGCATCGAAAAGGAATCTTCACATGGAGTCAACTAATCGCAGAATGGCAGGGAGGCATCCCTATATGGAAGGACCTACAAGCTTTGAGTCTTAGTGAAGAACTAGCTCAGCAATGGGAAAATATCATGATGTTTATGAGAAGCTCTAGCATATGGAGATCTGAAGGGAAGGACTATCTCACATGTAGGGGGATAAACGGGTGGGATGACATACAGGTAAAAGATATCTATTTAGTTCTAATAAAAGAAATACCTCTCCCTTTCCAGAACATCTTTCCGTTGTCATTGTGGAAAACAGGGGCACCAAATAAAATTATTCATTTCTCTTGGCTTGTTTTTAACAACAACAATTTTACTTGGGAGAATCTACAAAAAAGGAACTAGTCAGGCCCAAGAGTATGTCTATTATGCAAAAAAGAGGAAGAAAATAATAATCACATATTCCTCACCTGCAGTTTCACTTATCAGATATGGAGGGATCTAGCAGTTTTCTTTGGCTTCAGTTTGGTGGATCAAACAGCTATACAAGAGGCTTTATGCTGGTGGAGCTCGCAGAATGCATCTTTTAGATCAATTCCTCTTCTCCTCTTATGGACAGTTTGGAAGCGAAGAAATAAAATAATATTCCAACGTGGGATAGAAGATCAAAAACCTGTTTTTGAGCAGATCATCACGTTGTATAATTCTATCCCTAAGAAGTTGTCCTCAAGCAAATCAAGAATTTTAGAGTATCAGAGGAAGATTTCGATGAGTTATCCGCCAGCTTTTTTCGACGGAGCTACACAATGAGGTTTGTGTGCTTGTGGTTGTTTCATATCTATGAATGAAGATCAACACTTCTCCATTTATTGGAATGGTGGCAATAGTTCAAACAATAAGGCCGAAGCTATGGCATTGGCGGGCCTCCTTCAATTCAGCTCCTTCTTGAACATTCAAATCCTTCAGATATATGGGAATTCCAAAATCATAATAGAACAAGCTTCAAGGAAATTATCCATAAAAAGTCCTTTGTTATCTGGATGGATGAACAGGATTAAAATGTTATGGGACAATAAAAAGGATTACTTAATCAATCATGTGGACAGGTCACAGAATTCTAGGGCAGACGTACTGTCAAAGAAGGGTCTCACAATTCAGCCTGGTTCATGGAAAATGGAGATACAAATGAAATCTACAATATATCAGATAGAAGATTTCTCCATTCCGGGTACCTAGTTTTACTTTTTGGTTCTTTTTTGTCTTCCTATGCTCCATAGACTATTTGTTCTTCATAATAGGTATGTCGGCCTCTCCTCCTTGATTCTCTTTTTTGATGGGATGGCTATTCTGGGATGTTCCAGTGCATATATCCATGAGTTTTTGGCTAAACATTATCTGTCTAGGCTGTTGATATTTCCTTTATCTAGAGAATTTAGATACTATGCTTTCTGTTGTGCTATATTTACAACTAAAATCCTACATATATCTGCTATAGCACTTATCAATTTTTTCCTATTTTATATGAATACAAATCATGCTTTTTTTTCGTACGGGAAAAAATAGTCTACAGTTTTTTTTGACTAATTTGAAGAGTCCACCTGCAATTAAAAGTTATTTGGTTTTAAAAATTTTAATAGTCTATTTGGTTTCTGATTTTGAGAAAATTTTTAAATTTCTGTTATAAATTTCGAAAATATTCTTAAATTTGACTAACCGAAATGAAATAAAAACTTCACTCTCCTGTCCATAATATAATATTATTGATTACAAATAAAATTTGGACCTGAACTTCATAAACAAAAATTGGACCTGAACTTCATAAACAAATGACGATTCCAAGCAAAATTAAGCTTCCACGATGTAGAAAAACTGAAAATAGTTTCATGGGCATCCCTGTGTAGATTACAAATTCCGAGAATATCTCTAAATCTGAAATGACAAAAGTCAAACAGTTGACCTTTCTTGTCAGATTTGTTTCACCCTTTCTCGTCAGATTCCCAGAAATCTGCGATCGACATAGGCTCGCATGGCGTTAAATAATCACTAAAGTTTGTATTGACAGAACTAAATTTGGACATACCGGCTGCTTAGGCGAGAAAGCTCCAGCGACCTTCACCATGTAGGCGTATATGCCCAATAAGCTGCATATCCTCTTGGATAGTCCAGGGACCCTTCCTCGTGTCCGCTTCCTCCTCATATTCAACATCAGAAGCTCCCCGCGCAGTTCTATTCGACATAAAGCGATGAGACAAAACTATATAGCTTTATCGCTTCCTAAATTCCTGTACACTGCACGCCACGAGTCTAAATAACTGAATAAATGTCTGTATGATAGGTTCATCAAGATTGTCCCTTTAAAGGAAGCCCATCTTTCTAATGTCACGTTGGTCATCTTGACGTTCGCCATTTATAGCAATCTGCACGGGATAAGTAGACGTGAATTTGCACGCGCATGATTCGCATGATCTACAGATACGCCAACCAGAGGAAAGGACATCGATCTGTTTTGATCATAGCTGAAAATATCTGGAGGCCTTCTACGAAGAAGAGTGTTTTAAAATTCCTGTACATTAGCTATTGGAACGACATTTGACAACCTCCCTGGCGCCGGCAGGATTTGGAGGGCCCAAAAGGCAATGTGGACAGGGACCCAGGGGACCTTCATCGTATTTAGATTCGGAAGACCGACATATATGTAAGAGAGCGATGGAAACCTTGTTCACAAATTTACTGCGGATAGGCGACAAATGTGGCTGCGGATAATAGGAGAAACGGTAGGAGTTTGTGTCAAAGATTTGGGAACTTGCTTGGATTAATTATCACGCGGAGCTCTGCCGCGTGTTGATTTGGGCTTTTTAAAATAAAGTGGGGATCTTTTTGGACGGTTTGAAAAATCGAGTATATTTTCAAAGATTACGGATCCGTTCATGCGTTAGAAAACGAATACTCACATCATCATTTTAATATATTAAAACGAATACACGCAAACCCTCATTTTGATTGTTTTAAGGATCCGTCGTCTTTTATAAATAGCAAACGTGGTTGCTGTCCACTTATCCTATTAAACCAATGAAAAAATGTACACCAACTCCCCAGCTATCGTAATAACATACACATTTCTTTAAAATATAAGTGAGGCACATCTCTACGTCCCATTATACTAAGTAACTCCATGAAGAAGGGAGTTCAAATAGTATCCATATGTTATGTTCAAATAGTAACCATATTTTATATACTTTGTTTGGATATTTAAATATAATATAAAAAAATTGCTTTGTGATTTTCTAAACTTCCCTCCTCTTTTTATGTTATTTCAAAATTCCCTCTTCCTTTACAATATTCCCCACATTTATTTTAAGAATTTATATACATATATCTCAGGTTTGAATAATATTTCCTGCTAATTCCATAAACCAATGTAAAACTATACGTTTACGAGTAACATGGAATAATTTAGCGTTTGTATCACAAAATCCATTCCATGAAAATTTGGTAAGGCTGATGTTGGGATTTTCCTCATCTCTACTACCATTATAGGATCCAATATTGGAAACTCAAAGGTCATCTCCTTTTTTATATGTGGCGTTTCTTTTTCTTTGTTTACCATTACTCCTCTCCAAAAGAAGGTAAATTCATAAGCTTCATGAGGATATAACGATTCTATGATTACATTTAGGTTGGGTATTTTTGATTATTCACCTTTTTCACTAATTAATGTTACTTCAATTGTAGGGTTAGCTGCAAAATTATAGTTTCCATAGTTGCACTTGTTGTTAGTATTTTTTGTTTTGATATTTTTGTTGGAGTGTTTTATTTGGCATTATTTGAATTAATACTAGTGTAGATCCATTTTAAGCATGCATCATCTAGTGTAGATTATTTAAATTGTATTTTTTAATGTTATATAGAGTTCATAGCTTAAACTTGTTAGTCCAAAAAATCTTTGTTGGATTTGGACAATAAAACATATATCAAAAAAAGAGAAAACTATAAAATATTGAGACTGCTTCAATAGTTCTAACCATAAAAACTTATTTTTTTCAAATGTTTTAACCATACAACTTATTTTTTTTCAATAGCTTTTTATGAGTAGTGTTTTTAAAACAATATATAATATATACATAGTTGACATTAAAATGTTTTACATAACATGTGCTTCTAGACATTTTATAAGCACATTAAAATGATTTTTTTGTTATTAATATATTTTTAAGTATACAAATAGTATTAAAATATTTTATTGGTAACCTACATTGAATATTTTATTATATACAAATTAAAATATTTTATTTTAATGTTTTCTTTTCTATATATACAAAGAACATATGAAGTTGATATCGACTTAAATTGGTTAACAAAGATCTTCAAATAGTTTATTTAAATTCAGTGTTGAAATATATTCGAAAAATATAAAGTTTAAACATTTTAGACACATTTTTTTACTTTAAATTATTTTACAAAAAATTATATTACATCATATACATAATTACAACTAACAAAACATATGTAGCATATTCATTTTTGTTTCTTATTATAATCAATATTATTTTTGTATTTAAAAATATTTTATTTTTATTTTAAAAGAGACAGTGTAAGTTTCATGTTAAGGATGGACAAAATTACACATTGTCCTCATATTGGAAGCGTCTCCACTAATTTTTTTTTTTCGTCCTCTCGTATTATTCTACATAAGAACCTCTCCACTAAAAAAATATATTTTTTCGTATTCATAACTAATGGATTAGAAAATTAGTAAATGAAATATTAATAAATTAGTAAATAAAATATTAATAGATTAATAAATAAAATAACCCCTAACCCAATAAAATGGAGATATGGAGTTGTTGGAACTACTCATCCTATTTCATTTAGGAGTAAACGATTGCATGTATTTATGCAATCTTAAATATTTGAATTTGATCAAATAAGGGCTCGTTACAATATTTTGTACTGAATATACTAAGAGTGATCATATTCACATATCTATTTATTTGTATTAAAAACTATTTCTATATAGAAAAAATGCATCGTTAAAAATTATGTGCAAACATTTTATATGTAAATATATAATTTAATTAAAATATTTCGAAAAAATAATCCCCCATTCTTTTCAATGCCAATAATTACACAACCCCTTTTAGCACTTTCTGTGAAAACAATGCCGAGATGATAATCCATTTGCATTTATTATAAATTTTATTTCATTTAATTATCAACTAAAAGTTAATATATCACAAATTGTTGTACACAGTATATATAATATTTGGTCGTTTATAGTCTCTATTTAAATAAAGTAAACCTATAGTAAAACTTCAAACCATATTATTATAAAAATAAGAAAAATAAATCATTTTCCATAGATGGAAAGAAGCAATAACATCTTTAAATTGATTTGCAAAGTTGCATCCACTTTGAACGATCATCTACTACAATTATGAGTGTGGAAAACGTAGGTTACCATTATATGTTTAATGGTAAGTTTGAAACTTGCTTGTAACAATACTCCATTGTGGCTGGTTTATCTAATTACATTTCAATAAGTGAGTTATATTGTCTTAAATTTTTTAATAAAATTTAAATCTACACACCCCAAGGTAAATAAATATAAAAGAGAAAGTATATAAAGAAAACAATTAAACAGAAAATTAAAAGTAAAACTAGTGGTAGGGAATATAGTCCTCAATTGCATATCAAAATCAATAAAATATAGTCCTCGATTGCATATCAATATTCCTTCTTTGTTTCTTTTTCGTATCTCTGGTATATTGAAATATATATAGCATGCAAAATTGTAAACTATCTCATAATATTCAAACTAAGTTACAACACTTCTAGAATATCACCGACCTCGAAAAAAAACCGAAAATTAAAGACGCCTGCAACAAATCAAGGCATTCAGACGAGAAAAATGTTTCAGTGGAAACCCTGGTGGTGCAGAAGCAGAGCTCCCTCGCAGCAAGTGGCCACAAGAGTGAATTACGGCTATTATGCCAACTCTACTAAGATAGTTACGCGCGGAATCAACCTAAGCAATCCCCAGCCCTCAGATTGTGGCAAGTACAGGTGTAACGCTGCGATGGAAAGGTTGGTGTCATGTATTAATGTGCCAACTGACTCCCTCCTCGGATGTAGCGCTTGTGCCACAATGGTATTCAGATAGTTCTAAAAATTCAATAAACCCAATTTCAATTTTAATTTTAAAATTACTTACAAATATTTAATTTTAATTTTAATTAATTCATTAATTAGAATAATTAAATTTTAATTAACTAAATTATATTTTAGTTAAGTTAAATTTCAATTTGATTGTTAGAGGCTTGAAACCACTCCTCCCCATTCTCATCTCCCCGGAACAAACAAGCTTTGTGGAAGGCCGACAAATTCTTGATGGCTTTATTTCTTCACAAGAGGTAATCGACTTCCTCAAATCCCAGAAGCTCCCAGGTATGATGATGAAACTCGATCTCTCTAAAGCCTATGACAGATTGATTTGGGGATACCTCACAAGCATCCTCAAAGCATGCAGCTTTGCTCAAAGATGGATCAACTAGATACTCGCTCTGATATCCACACCGATCTTCTCCATCCTGCTTAATGGAAACCCCACCAAGACCTTCAACCCTTCCAGGGCTCTGAGACAAGGGGACCCGATTTCCCCCTTGTTCATATTAGTAGTAGATGGGTTGGGTAGGTACATAAAGCAACAGGTATGCTCCTCCAAGCTCCAAGGGCTCAGAGTTTGGGGGAACGACCTGCCTATCAACCATCATCAATTTGTGGACAATATTATGCTCTTCTGCCAAGCCACCTTGAGGGAAGTCAGCAGTATAAGAGATATCCTTAAAGCCTTTATGGAAGCCTTGGGAACCATGATCAATAATGCAAAATCTTGTAATTTTTCTTCAATACCCAAAGAAATGTGAAGACCTACCTTGCCAAAATCCTAGGCTTCAACACTGGCACCCTACCCACTGAGTACTTGGGTATGTCCCTCTCGGACACCCTGCTAAGAAACAAATACTGGAAAAACATCCTCCAAAAACTACAGGGTAAACTCAAAAATTAGACCTTTTGATCCTTAAACATCATTGGAAGCATTGTGCCGCTTAAGGCAGTTTTGTAGTCGATTCCCATTTATTAACTATCAGGAATGGCAGCCCCAAAAGGAACATGTGCCAAAATGGTTGACATTTAAAAAAAAATCCTTTGGGGAGGTGCCAAACAACTCAGGAAATGGGCTCTGGTGTCATAGTAGGGCCTCACAAAGAAAAAAGAGGAAGGAGGATTAGGACTCAGGGACCCATATCTCCTGAACCAAACACTTTGGTGGAGATGGATGAATGGGGGTAACGACTGAGGGTAAAAAATATGGACTCACAAGTATGGCATGCCTGCAAAAGTAGAGGATATCCTCAGACACCAAGACCCCCCAAAGGGATCAACGATATGGAAGCTAGCAACAAACAATAGATACCTCATACAACAACATGCTTTCTAGGAAGTTCACAATGGGAAAACAACTCGCTTTTGGAAGGACTCATGGCAGTAAAGAGAGAAATTGAGAGAGAATCAAGAGATCACGAAAATATACCAGTAGATCTGAAATAGTGATACACAGGTAGTGGAACAGTACTCGAAGGAGGAGCATGGAGAGGTAAGTTGGCGGAAATGGAAGACTAGAGATGACTTAGAACAAGATATAAACAAAGAACAATGGAGCAATCTGGACAAAGAATTAAGGACAAGGTAGATAAAGATACATCACGATGATGACATCCTGAGATGGGTTCCTACCACCAGAGGCACTTTCTCCATAAGCAAAGCCTATGACATTTAGAACAAATAGGAGCAGGAAGGATAGGATAAAATATGGGGCAAAATATGGAAGGGGGGGTGGTTGCCAAAAGTAACCCACTTCCTATGGATGGTCTGCAAAGGACGCATCTTGACTTGGGATCAGTTGTAGAAAAGAGGATTCCAGGGACGCTCCCTTTGTGGGTTATGAAACCAAAATGGTGAAGACATGGAACATATCCTTAAAAATTGTCCATTTGCGGAACCGAAATGGAGACAAATGAGAGAAATTTTCGAAAGGCTGGATAGAGATCCAAACAATATTAGAGGAACAATATCAATATGGAAAAACCATATCTATTCTAGCCCTATGGTAAACAGGGCTTGGTCCCTAAGCCTGGGCTTCATCCTATGGGCCATATGGAAAGAGAGAAACTACAAACTATTCAAGCATAAAACGACCCCATAGGAAAAAGTGTGGGAAGGTATTGTTCAGAACATTAGAGAAACAATACTGGCAGAAGCATGGAAAGAAGAAGATTGGCAGGTGCCGCCCCAAGAAGGACGAATACTACAATAACTAAATTTAGCAACGGGAATGGTCAACGATAACGCATGGAAGACAAGTAAAGTTTTCACGAGCTCTAGGTTCCACTTTTTCCCTTTGGCTGAAGGAGCCATCAAGCTTAAGTTCGACGGGGCCTCCAAAGGTAACCCAAGAGAAGCAAGTCTAGGGGGCTTCTTCCGAGACCCCTAGGCCCATTCCCGCTTCATCTATGCTGAAAGCTATGGGATTGCTAGTAAAAATGAGGCGGAGTTCATTGCAGTTATATAGGGCCTACAAATAGCCATCACATTGGGGTATAAAAGCCTAGAAGTGGAGGAGGATTCTCTCCTAGTAATCAATACAATGACGAAACTAAACAACGACACAAAGTGGGACAAACTTAGTCAGAGCTGGAGAACAATAAGATTAATCGAGGAAATAGGGGAGATTCTTCCCAACTTCAAATATCTTCAGGAAAAACATGTAAGGAGAAGGAAACAAGGGAGTGAATTTCTTGGCAAACTGGGGATGCACCCATTAGAAGGAGTGATTGGAAAAACAATGGCTAATCCAACCAAGGGACACAACCTTTGAAACCTTGGATACAATCCTGGAACAAGATTGTACGCAATATGAGTGAAGACAGAACGAGACAACCCAAGCCCTCGATCGGGATAAGTGCAGTGTGAGAGGTGCCAAGACTGAATGGATATGTGCTGGACAGTGAAATTCATTACAGTTGCACCACACATGCTCAAGGCATGGAGTGCAATGTCCTTTGCCTTGATTGCATGGGAGGTGGGTGAGCAGGGTGGCGAAGGGCGACATAAGGGAAGGTGGTGAAGGGGAAGGAGTATTGGACGTACAGGGAAGGAAGAAGGTATAACGGGGAAGGAAGGAGCAGCAAATCATAAGGGAGGAGATGCAGCGAAGGCCGACAGAAAACATCAACCATCCATTATGTAGTCTAGCCCTGGCACTATTTAATTCGTATGCTCTGGTTGGGTTCCAAGGGAAATCCCATGAGTCGGAGGGAGAGTTACTGGGAAGGGGGGAGAGGTGCAAGGCTACCCTAGAGAGGCTTAGCTTAACTAGGGAGAAACTAGGGTAAACAAAAGTGAACCTTCACTTAGCTCTGCACTGTTTTGACTCTGCTCTTGACCAAAAGGGAGGGTTATGGCACGGTGGGCACCGTGAGGAGCCTTGATGCAAGGCCGATCTGGAGTGAGCAACTTTTGGGTTGGGAAGCTAGCACGGTGGGTAATGGGTTGAGTGAATTCGAGCAAATGGCAAGATAGGACCATAAGGGAATTGCCAAGGAACCCGGGGGGCAGGAAAGGCAAAGAGGTGAGCTAGAAGCAGACTAGAATTGGCAGGAAGAGGCAAGGGTCGGCGTGTATGGGAGCACTAGTAGCACCTGGACACAAATGGGTCTGCAAGCTAGGATATGGAAACATTAGGGGGACCAATACTAGTACCAAGGAATGGGCGCGAGGAAGGAAGATAAGCCCAAGGACTCCTATCTGATTTCCATAGCCATTGGCCACCCGTGGGCATAAGGGTGCCTCTGCTCGATGCAAGACAAACATGGTAGTGAAGTCTGGGTATCACATTCGCACTGCGTTATGATGGAAGAGGTAAAGAAGTTAACGATGACGAACTATTTATAGGTTATAAGCTGACAGGGTATGGCTCTAGCACGACATGGCCGCGGTCAGGGCAACAAAGGCTCGGAACCTTGGGCAACCAAATGCCCAAGTAGGATGGATGGCCGCAGGGGTCAGAAGGATGCTGAGTGCATCATAGCTAAGGCAACTGAGAATGACAAAGAGGAAGTGGACGAGGGAATTTGAAAACTGATAGATGGTTGGGAAGAACAGGTGAAGAATGAGCTAGAACGAGATGATGAAACTGAGGTTTGGAGAACAATGGTGCTTGACACAAGAACCACAAGAGGGCAAATAACTCAATTTGAGCACATGCTATATCTGTATTTTCTGAAGAAAAGTCTGCTAGGCAAAGCACTTGAACATATCTCTATGGAATGGAACTCACCATGTAGGGCCTCCCCAACTACAAGAGAGATATGGATAAGATCCTATTCCAACTCCATAAAGAGGATGTTAGGATGGACAGGATTGATAGGCGCATCCCATACATTGGGGAGATCTTTGGAATGCTAGAAGCAACTGCAAATGATCCTACCCCAATAGCCTCGGACATTGAGGAGCAAAACGACAAGCAAGATTAGTCTACCTATGCTTAGTTTTTGTTTATGTGGATAGCATTTAAATTTCATGTTACCTATGTTAGATTTTATAGTTATGTAGTTTGCTATCATGAGCTTGAAACATAACTAGCTCTGCTAGAAAGACTAAAGAACTTATGTTTTTGGATGGCCTATAATGCTCACCGATGGCCAACAAACTCGGTTTCCCCTCGGGGTGAGTTGAGGCCACCGGGAAAAAACTGTGTGGTGTAAATTTGCTTCAGATACATAATAGAAAATAGATAGCCATACCAAGCATTACAAAAAAAAAATCAATTTCAATTTTAAAATAAAATAAAATATTATTTTATTTTATTTTTAAATTAAAATTAAATAATAAATTTAAATTAGATTTAAATTTAATTTTAATTCATTAATTAATTTTAAATTCATGATTTTTTTTATTATCTATTTTTATCTATTTAATTATTTAATTATAAAATAATTAAATATTTTTTTATAATTATGGTCAACCATGGCACAACGTCATATTGTGGTAAAGCTTGTCTCAATATGAAAATGAATCATGGATGACCACGATTAACCATGGCCCAACATCGCATTTTGACAAAGATTGTCTTAATATGAAAATAAATTATCGTCAACCATTGTTCATCATCGCATTATGACAAAGATTGTGCCAATATGAAAATCAACCATGTTCACAATGTCTGAAACATTGTTTTAATATGAAAATGAACCATGGACAACCATTGTCAATCATGGTCAACCATGGTCCAATGTCACATTGTGACAAAGATTGTATGAATATGGAAATCAATCATGGTCAACCATTGTCCAACGTCGCATTTTGACAAAGATTGTCTCAATATGAAAATCAATTATCTTCAAGTATGGTCCAACGTCGCATTATGAAAAAGATTGCGTCAATATGAAAGTCAACCATGGCCAACCATGTTTATTTTAGGGTTTATAATATTTATCTTAGGGTTTATATAAATTGGGATTATAATATTAACCCCTTGAGTTTAATATTATTCCCTTGGGCTTTTAGTATTAATCCTTTGGGTTTATGGTAAACCATGGTCCAACGACTAATTGTGAGAAAGATTGCCTCAATATGTAATTCAATTGTGGTTAATCATGGTCAAGCATGTTTATTTCAATGTTTATAATATTTATCATAGGGTCTATATGCCTCCGTTTATAATATTTATCTTATGGTTTATCATAAGGTTTCCTTGATATGAAAATCAATCATGGTTAACAATGGTCCAACGTCACATTATGACAAAGATTGTCTCAATATTGAAATCAACCATGGTCCAACGTCGCATTGTGACAAACATTGTCTGAATATTGAAATCAATCATGGTCCAATGTCACATTGCGACAAATGTTGTCTTGATATGAAAATCAATCATGGTCAACCATGGTCCAACATCATATTGTGACAAAGATTGTGTCAATATGAAAATTAATCGTGGTCAAACATAGACCATGTTTATTTTAGGGGTAAAAATATTTATCTTAAGGTTTATCGCTTAGGTGTATGATGCCAATCCCTGTGATTCATTAATCTAAGGGTTCATATTCCTAGGGTATAATATTATTCATAGGGTTTATAATATTAATCCTAGGCTTTAATATAAATTGCTTAAATTTATAATCATGGTCAACAATGGTCCAATGTCACATTGTGACAAAGATTGTCTTAATATGAAAATTAACCATGATCAACCATTTTCGACCATCGTCAACCATGGTCAATCATGATTATCTCAATATGAAAATCAACCATGGTCCAATGTCACATTGTGACAAAGATTGTCTCAATATGAAAATCAACCATGGTCAGCCAGAGTACACAATGACCCAACATCGCATTTTAACAAAGTTTTCCTCAATATGGAAATCAATCACGGTCAACCATGGTCCAACGTTGCATTATGACAAATATTGTGTCAATATGAAAATAAACCATGGTCACCCATGTTTATTTTAGGGTTTATAATATTTATTTTAGCGTTTATATACCTTAGGCTTATAATATTAATCCCTTGGGATTATAATATTAATCCCTTAGGTTTATTATTCTTGGGTTTATAATATCAATCCCTTGGGTTTATGGTCAACCATGGTCCAATGTCGCATTGTGATAAAGATTGTTTCAATATGGAAATAAATTATGGTTAGGCATGGTCAATCATGGTCAACCATGGTCAACCATGGTCACATTCTAACAAAGATTGTCTCATGGTCTAATGTCACATTGTGACAACCATAGTCAATGATGGTACAAAGTCACATTGTTACAAAGATTGTTTTAGCATGAAAATCAACCATGGTCAGCATGTTTATTTTAGGGTTTATAATATTCATGTTGGCATTTATATCTTAATATAATATAATATTAATATAACATAATATTAATATAATATAATATAATATTAATCACTTGGGTTTAATACTATTCCCATGGGTTTATAATAGTGATCCCTTGGGTTTATTAATCTAAGGGTTCATATTGTTAGGGGATAATATTATTCATAGGGTTTATAATATTAATCCTTGGGTTTAATATAAATCCACTGGGTTTATAATCATGGTCAACTTTGGTTCAAAATCACATTATGGCAACAATTGTCTCAATATGAAAATGAGCCATGGAAAACCATTGTCAACCATGGTTAACCATGTTCAATCATGTTCAACCATGGTCCAATGTCACATTATGACAAAGATTATGTCAATATGGAAAACGATCATCGTCAACCATGGTCCAACATCGCATTTTGGCAAGGATTATCTCAATATGAAAATAAATTAATGTCAACCATGCTTGATCATCACATTATGACAAAGATTGTGTCAATATTAAAATCAACCATGGTCAATAACAAAGGTCACATTGTGTCAATATTGTCTTAATATGAAAATGAACCATGGACAACCATTGTCAATCATGGTCGACCATGGTCCAATGTCACATTGTGACAAAGATTGTTTCAATATGGAAATCAACCATGGTCAACCATGGTCGAATGTCACATTTTGAAAAAGATTGTGTCAAAATGAAAATCAATACCATGGTCCAACATTGCATTATGAAAAAAATTGTGTCAATACAAAAAGCAACCATGTTTATTTTAGGGTTTACAATATTTATCTTAGGGTTTATATACATTGGGTTTATAATATTAATCCCTTGGGTTTAATATTATTCCCTTAGGTTTATAATCCCTTGGGGTTATAGTATTAATACCTTGGGTTTATTATCATCCTTGGGTTTATAATATCAATCCCTTGGGTTTATTATCATCCTTGGGTTTATAACATCAATCCCTTGGGTTTATAGCCAAACATGATCCAATGTCACATTACGATAAATATTACCTCAATATATAAATCAACCATGGTCAAACATGGTCCAACGTCTCATTGTGCCAATGTCTCAATATGAAAATAAATAATGATCAAACATGGTCAATCATCTATATTTTATGGTTTATAAAATTTATCTTAAGGTTTATATACCTTGGGTTTATAATATTAATCCCTTGGGTTTATTAATCCCTTGAGTTTATAATATCAATCCCTTGAACTTATTAATCTAAGGGTTCATATTCCTAGGGCATATATTATCCATAGGGTTTATAATACTAATCTCAGGGTTTAATATAGATCACTTGGGTTTATAATCATGGTCAACTATGGTCCAATGTCACATTGTGACAAATATTGTCTCATTATGAAAATTAACCACGATCAACCATTGTCAATCATCGTTAACCATGGTCAATCATGATCAACCATGGTCCAATGTCACATTGTGACAAATATTGTCTCAATATGGAAATTAACCAGACCGGCCATGGTCAACTATGGTCCAACGTCACATTTTAACAAAAAACCTCTCAATATGAAAATCAATCACGGTCACTTGTGGCCCAACCTACCATTGTGACAAAGATTGTGTCAATATGAAAATCAACCATAGTCAACCATGTCTATTTTAGGGTTTATAATATTACTCCCTTGGGTTTACAATATCAATCCCTTGGGGTTATGGTCAACCATGATGCAAAATCACATTGTGAGAAAGACTGTCTCAATATGAAAATCAATCATGATCAACCATGGTCAATAAGAATAGTTGCATTGTGGCAAAGATTGTCTCATGGTCCAACGTCACATTGTTACAACCATGGTCAGTGATGGTTCAATGTCACATTGCTATAAATATTGGGCCAATATGAAAAGAAAGCATGGCCAACCATGTTTATTTTAGGGTTTACAATATTTATCTTAGGGTTTATATACCTTGTAATATTAATTCCTCGAGTTTAATATTATTCCCTTCTGTTCATAATCCTTTGGGTTTTAAGATTAATCCCTTGGGGTTATAATATAGATACCTTGGATTTTTAATCTAAGGGTTCACAATCTTAGGGTATAATATGATTCATAAGGTTTATAATATTAATCCTTAGGTTTAATAGAAATCCCTTGTATTTATAATCCTTGTCAACCATGGTCTAACGTCGCATTGTGAAAAAGATTCTCTCAATATGAAAATGAACCACGGACAACAGTTATCAACCATGGTCCAACGTCACATTGTGAGAAAGATTATCTCAATATGAAAATCAATCATGGTCAACCATTATCCAATGCCACATTGCGACAAAGATTGTGTCAATATGAAAATCAACCAGGGCCAATCGTGGTCAACTATGTTTATTTTAGGTTTTATAATATTTATCTTATTGTTTATATACCTTGAGTTTATAATATCAATCCATTGAGTTTAATATTGCTCCATTATATTTATAATCCCTTGGGGTTTTAGTATTAATCCTTTGGGTTTATTATTCCCTTGGGACTATAATATCAATCCCTTGGGTTTATTATTCCCTTGGGACTATAATAGCAATCCTTTGGAGTCATTGTCAACCATGGTCCAATGTCTCATTGTGAGAAAGATTGTCTCAATATGAAAATCAATCATGGCCGACCATGGTCAAACTATAAAAAATATTTTCTCATCACCCAACGTAACATTATGACAACCATGGTCAATGATGGTCCATTACAAAGATTGTGTCAATATAAAAATCAACCTTGGTAAACCATGGTTTTATATTTAATGATATTTATCTTAGGCATTATATAATGTTGGTTTATAATATTAATTCCTTGTGTTTAATATTATTCCCATGGGTTTATAATCCCTTGGGTTTTTGTTATTAATCTAATGGGTTTATTATTACCTTCATTTTATACTATCGGTCCCCTTGGTTTATTAATCCAAGGTTTTATATTTATAGGGTATAATATTATTTATAGGGTTTATAGTATTAATCCTTGGGTTAATATAAATCTATTGGGTTTATAATCATGGTCAACCATGGTCTAACGTCACATTATGACAAATATTGTCTCAATATAAAAATGAACCATAGACAACCATTTTCAACCATCATTAACCATGGTCGATCATGGTCAACCATGGTCCAATGTCACAATGTGACAAATATTGTCTCAATATGGAAATGAATCTTGGTCAACCATGATCCAACATTCTTTTTGACAAAGATTTTATCAATATAAAAAATCAATCATTGTCAACCATGGTCCAATGTCGCATTATGACAAAGATTGTGTCAATATGAAAATCAACCATGGTCAACCATGGTAATCCATGTTTTCTTTAGGGCTTATAATATTCATCTTAAGGTTTATATACATTTGGTTTATAATATTGATCCCTTGGGTCTAATATTATTCCCTTGGTTTTATAATCCATTGGGATTTTATTATTAATCCATTAGGTTTATAATATCAATTCCTAGTGTTTATTGTCAACCATGGTCCAATGTCACATTGTGAGAAAGATTGTCTCAATATGAAAATCAATCATGATAACCGATGCTGAACCATTGTCCAATGTCGTATTGTGACAAAGATTGTCTCAATATGTAAATCAACCATGGTAAACCATGTTTATTTTAGTGCTTATAATGTTTATCACTGGGTTTAGATACCTTGGTTTATAATATTTATCTTAGGGCTTATCATAGGGTTATGTCGATATGAAAACCAATAATAGTCAACAATGGTCCAATGTCACATTGTTACAAAAAAATTTCACTATAAAAATCAACCATGGTCAATGATGTTTATTTTAGAGTTTATAATATTTATCTTAAAGTTTTATAGCTTAGATTTATAATCTTAGATTCATTATTATAGCATTAATTATTATTATCGTTATTAATT